>JABUQX010100762.1:12500-15000 GCA_015478945.1 Trachelipus rathkii | reverse complement strand
TCCCACCCGACCAGTTGCGAAGCTGGGACCCTGTATATCTCTCACCAACCTATTCTACCTATTAAGGTGTTTCTTCGCTTTCTTTGATATTTAGCTAGTTAATTTGATAGTGTTCTTCTGAACTCTTATTCGAAAATGGCTTGCTTGAGTTGTCGTTCCCCACATTTAACATCAATCAATTTTTCAACTTCCTAAATCCAGACTTAATAGCTATGTTCGCTCCTTCATGTTCTACTCTTATCAATTCTGAATCATTCACCATTCTTCTATTTTATTTTATTTTATTTTACTTTATTTTATGTTTTATTATTATATTTTTCAGCTTTCTCATTTTAATATTTATGACCGTTTGAATTTTCGCACATTGATGGATTTCTTGTGGTTCTCTGCTTTTTACTCACCAGAGGCAACATTATATATACTAATATATATATTATTATATACTATATATATATATATATATAATAGTATATATATATATAATATATATATATATATATATAATAATATATACTATATATTATATTATATAACATATTATATATATATAATATATATATATATATATATATATATATATATATATATATATATAATCTATTTAAGTATTCGCTTTAATTGAGACTGCTTAAGCTGCTGGTTTAAAACTAGCTCCATTCTGGATCTGTATTGGTTATTATTATCCTACATATTTATCATAGTCTTTTTCTTTTTTTTCTTGCGTCTTATGTTATGGTGAAAATACTTAACTTCCAAGAACTTTGTCTTTCTGATAAGCCTTAATACTTGTGTATTATATAATATAATATATATATATATTATATATATCTATTATATATATACTATATTATATTTATATATATATATATATATATATTATTAAGTATTATATATATATATATATATAAATATAATTAAGTATATATATATATATATATAAAGCATAATGACTTTCCTCTAATTATTTCACTCGGTATATTATATATTTACAATAACCGTGAGAAGTAGTGCATTTCCGTACTCGTATCCATGACTGTTTTGGAGATGAGCCTAATATACTCTCTCTGACCATTGGTCCTCTGCCCTTTGATATTTCGGTAAATTCTATGCTGTGGCACTGTATATAAATAAAGCTTTTGATAGACTTTGATTCAAATCTTTGATATCCAAATTTCCATCTTTCAATATATATCTTTCTCTCCCGACATTTTACAACTTAACCTCTGATTTTCTTTCCGGTCGCCCTATAGAAGAAGTTGTATCTTTTAGAAGTATTGTCTATGGTGTCCCTCAAGGTTATGTTCTATCCCAGACCCTCTTTTTACTGTCTCTGTTTGTCAGTTCGTCACCTTGCGGAGTCTTATGCCAAAAACTCTAGCTAGCATTTTGAAAAGAATCTACGTAGGAGAAAATATTTGATTCTGAGAGTGTGACTTTGGATCAACTGATTTCTGATTTGATCTTTCCATAGTACTTAATTAAGGGAGGAAAATAGGTTTGTTTTCACTCGCTTAAGAAGGTAGTTTTTTCACTTATCTATTCGTAGGCATCTTCTACACAACTTTACCATTTTCTGAAATTCCGATACTCAAAACTTTGATCTTTCAAACTCTCGGAGTTCTATTTTCTCTTTACCTTTTTTTATGGAAAGATCACTCTTTCTCTACTAAACAAGTTTTTCTGATTGATTTAAAACTTTACGCCACCCTAGTTGCGGTCCTTTATTGAATTGTCAATCATTGCATGAATTTAAATTGTTTAGTAACAAAGAATTTTCATCTAATGAATTATCCTACTATTACTGAATCTCTCTAGCCTATCTTTAGCCGTCGAATTGTTGCATCATTTTACTTATATTAATCCAATTACAATGTAGAGTTCTTTTATATGCTTATATGAATTGTAGGTCTCGAGACCGGAATAAAATACAAAAATTGTTATGTTATAAAAAGTTACACAAAGAAATCTGCTATTCCGCAATTATAGAAATTGTTTACGTAACTGGGGGTAAGGATCAAGTCATGAAACAGTTCATTCTATCAAGCAAATGCAACTTTTTAATGAATTTAATAGAAACCAGAGAGTTTTTAAAATGCATGAAACCTTCATGGTAATAAATCCATATTAGAAGAAAAACACTTAGTAGGTTCAAATTATAAGATCTTGATTCCATACAAGCTCATTTAGCATTAAATGTATTGCAAATACATATAAAAATCATATAAAGGTATTGTTATACAACACAAACACATTAATTACTTCTTTCAGGTACAATGTTATTATTTTTATTATTATTATTATTATTATTATTATTATTATTATTATTATTATTATTATTATTATTATTATTATTATTATTATTATTATTATTATTATTATTATTATTATTATTATTATTATTATTATTATTATTATTATTATTAGTTTAGTATTATTATTAGTAGTAGTAGTAGTAGTAGTAGTAGTAGTAGTAGTAGTAGTATACGCAAATCACTTTTTC
>JABUQX010100762.1:0-7500 GCA_015478945.1 Trachelipus rathkii | reverse complement strand
CTCGTTATAACTCCTACGAAGATTGATATAATCCTCAGAGTATGTTATAATTCAAACAAAAAGAAGATTATTGAGGCTCTAAAAAGTGCGCCTGGTGCTTTTCCCGTGTTAGACAGCAGCAATGTGTATTATCCAACTGACACCTGATGATTCTTATTGAATTTTTCTCGCTGATAAGTATTGAATACTGGTTCCATAACAAAAATTGATAACCTACTCGCATTAACCTACTTATAAGGGAGGACGAAAGAAGAATAAGCCACCAAGTATAGAGATAATAACTTGTTCTGAACCCGGATACATGCGAAGCTGTCTATCAGTTTGTAGAAGATTCCTACTACTTAGGCATATAACTAGCTGCACACGACAGTCGAGGAGAATCCACAATCACGTTATGTGATAAAAGCACACATCAATAGTAATAATTTTAGATCAAAAGGGCAATGGTTACTCCACCCCAAGCAAATGCCATTCTGGATTTTTGAGATTTTACATAAATAGTTGTATCACTCTAACATGCTATACGAGTTAGCAAAATAAATATGCTCTTACATCAATGAAAGCAGGATCGGAGGTTGAGCTCGCTGCATCATGATACAGTAACTATTCGTTCTTCTCTTCATTACTTGCCTCCCATAAATTCTTTGAATTCGTTTTAGTTTATTCAGTGAGGCCTAAAAAGAAAGAGATAGTTAGACGCCCAACAATGCTTTAAGTGGTCCAAAGGAGAGGGGCATCTTCTCAGGGATTGTTCAAAGAGCCCTCTCCTTTAATTTTCTAATCGAATATCAGTAGGGACAGAATAATCAGAGTGAAGACAAAAGCCAAGAAAACAAAAGAGCAACGGGGAGCAGTCCGGTCCAGTTTCGTTGGATAACGGGCAGATGTACAGCCTGTAGGCTACCTCAGGTAAAGGAGCCGCAAAGCCGGGCAGAACTCAGCTAAGCCACTGACAAATGAGTTAGAATGAAGGTGAAAAATGACGACGTCACACCTACCTGTAAACGTATGGGACGGTGAATGGACTTAAAGTCAAAACCCTCCGAGATACCGCGGATGCTCAGTTAATCTGGTTGCTGCGGGAAAAGTATTAAAGTGCCGAAAAGAGTGTTGAAATGTTACGGGAACAACCATGGTAAGATTCACTGAATATTGTGCAGCGACTCCGGGAGATAACAAAAGCCTGATCTGCGAAGCCTTTCATCCGTTCTGTACCAGCAAATATCGAGTGTGCTCACCAGATCTACCCTATACGTAGAGAGAACAACCGCGGCAGATATTGCCGGAAAGAGGTTTTTGTTCATTTTAGGGGATTTTATTAACAAAGCTATCATTTATAATGGTCAGGTATAAAACGAAGGAATGTGAATAGCAGCATTGTGCCCTTTATATTCATTGCCTAATCTCGCGTTTGGGAGTCGACACCGTGACTGTATCAGAGGGGCAACGTAGGTAAGTTATGTAAGATCGTCAGCGCACCCACATGTAAGAAGAATATGTGTATACTTGAGAAACAAGCCAGTACCCCGTAAAGGTTCACATATGCAAAAGAAACCTAAAGATGTGCTAGAAGAGACGTATTTGCGTGTGTGTGAGAAGATGCCGCGATACCGGTGAGTGCTTACAGAGGGAAACCGTCAGGCCACAATCGATTTTTGACATCAGTATAATAAGATGCACCGCCAACCATGGAACCCTCACCAAAGTGTTGATGAAACCGCGGTCGCAAGAATGTTCACCTGAAAATGAGAACGTAAATAAAAGGAAAAGATGAAGTTGAAAAAACCCCTAAAGACCTATTTAATAGATGTGAAAAGATGACACGAGAAGATTGATAGGAATTGTAGGAGGAACATCGATGGTACGAGACCCGAAGTATTCTGAATGAAACAAGATTCGTGCTATGAAAGCATACGACGATGGTGAGGAGCTGACATAGAACAGTCCACACGCAAGGTTACTGGAAGGAGAAAGGTGTACGTATCTAAGGAGTGAAGGGGAGTAAACGCCCATGTGATGAAAGCTCAAGAAATAATTAACGAGCAGAAAAGACTAATTTAAAATGTAAACAGAAAGATGGCGAGTCTCACAGAGAGGAAGTTAAAGAGAAATGTAATTGTAAAAGGAAGTAATGCGACCCGTATGCCCGGAACACAGGAAGATGTTGAAGAGTCATCCTCAGTATTATTATTGGGGCAGTCAGAATTCATTGCCGTTCAGGATTAAAAGGTGGGAACAAGGAAGAGCGGTTCGATAGTTTACAGGAGAGGAAGAAAATGTTACATGTGGCAATAACACTTCGATAAAAAGTGAAGATGAGACGCAACAAGACATGCCACGGAAAAGTGGTACAGGCGGTCCATGATGTTAAACAGCACAATGCAAGGTTTGAAAAAGAGGTATTAGGAGAACATCGCAGCATAGACAAAGGTATTGGATAAAAAAGAATTATGTGGGGAAAGGAATTAAGCACGAACATACTGAGCAGGAGGAGTAGAGGTGGCATGTCAGGAGAAAAGGAAAGATGTCTGAAACTAGGTATAAGTAAAGCAAGGAAGTGTAGATTATGGATGAGGAAGTCCACAGGAAGAAGTATCGCTTGAGACTATTGTATGCAAAGGAAGATGGAGGGAGTTGGCAGACAAAGGGAGGAGAGCTGTCTAAAGAACACGAAAAAGACGAAGAAATGTTAAAGATACATAGGGAGAAATATAGAGAGAAAAGAGATAAGAAGAAAAAGAGGGTGTGGATCTGGAGAAAGGGTGTAAGAAGAATACTAGTAGTTGTATGTCAAAGGAAAATGCCAGTTTATGTCATAAAGAAAATAAAAAGACGAAAAGAAGCTTTCTTACTTTTTGTGAAAATAGATTTAAATTATTTTGTAAGACCCGGCGCAAACACCACGACTATCCTCTTGATGCACTAGATTCTATTCAAACAAGAATAGTATTAAATTTGGCCCTAATCCACATTAAGTGGGTTGAGTCGGAACGTCCGTAAACCAGACTACTTTAAGCCAGATTCCAATAGCTGACAACACATTCTTGGTCCGATTTATCAGAAGTCTCATACGAAGAAGGTAGGCACTGAGTAAATGAGAAACCAATGTTTATCGCTACACCAGAGCATACATAAAGCAAAACATTGTTACAGATTTATGCTATATAATCATAAAAGGCCGATGAGAGCCAACCAAGCCCAATTCAAATGCATATCCATATAACACGTAAATATATAACAATATCACCTCAATTCACTGTATTGTAAAAGCTATACCTGAGTGCCCCAACAAAATATTTAAGACCAGTTTGCCTTCTATTCTCTTGTTGCGATTTGTCCTATAGCCACCTAGCGATGTTATGATTGCAGTGCTCGTTCTTGAGTGACGAATATATGTAATATACCAGCTTTTGGATTTCCATAGAGTAATACGGACAGCCATGGAAACTTGTTTTCCGCGACTTACTTTTTGAACCTAGTTTGACTTGGTCGTCCGATGTCACTCAAATCTGTGACTAATAACATAACTCAGCCAGAGATAACTGCATTAATTATTTATATTATTTATGATCATATTTTTTTTTTAACTGTTATCACTAATACAAAATTTCTTGATTTATGTATGAAATTAAATTGCTTTGTTATAATAATAATAAGAATAAACATGTACTTATAAAAAATACATTTTTAGTAATTTTTTAATAGTGTGGAGCGCACAATATAAAAATTCCATTGGCTTTTATGTTTTGATTTTTGGATAGGAAAATTGAGATTCTTCGTGAACGAAGGCAGGTTGTAAAGAGTAAATACCATATTTCACAAGGTCTGCAATAAATGTTTGGAGGTACATAGTTTAGTTTTCCTGAAATAACTAAGAAGTGGATACATTCATTTGTATCTAATTATTTTAAGAAATAAGTGGATGGTGTCGATGGTCACTTCACATGGTCAGGCGTAAATGATTAACGAAAGATTTGTGTGAAAAATATTAAATTATGAAAATAATTTCTATATTATTCGCCTTTCATCTGTTGTAATCGAGTTTGCTTACAGTCGGTACTGCTTGCCTTGTCTGGTCGGATTTATTATTTTAGCTGTGCATAGTCTTGTAAATCGTCGAGGACATAAATGTTCTTATTTTATATTTTTATATATAAAGTAATTTCGATTAAAGCACTAATCATTTAGCTTAACTCGACAAACTAAAGTAGGCTTATTTTCTTGGGTAAAGCAATAGTGTTTTAAGTTCGTGTTTAATTAAAGTATAAATGTGTTTTCGTGAAATATAATTTTGCGATGCTATTTATAAAAGTGTCGTCTGAAATATAAATGCGATTTGCAAGATGCATTGTGGTTCTGCGTGTTGCTATATATCACAGCTATTGGGTAAGAGGGAAATATTTATTATTGATGTTATTTATTGTATTAGATTTCGATTTTTCAATCGATTAAAAAAAAACAAAAACGCGATTCCAACTCGATTAATCAAAAAATTTTATATAATTTATATACGGATAACTACGCAAGAAAATCATGTTTAATTTATTTGAAATTAAAGATTTTACATTATATTTATACTCAGGCGAAAAGAAAAAACAAATTTAAAGACCAAAACAACATGATTCTTTACCACCAAGAGAACTGAGACTTGCCTTCGTGTTGTTCACACAGTAGCAGATCGAATGTCCTATAATATGATTAAAAAACATTAATACATTTACAAGCTTAGATACTCTCTAATATCTTTGCATGAAGATCAGTCTAAATGTCAACTAGATAATTAAATTCTGTTAAATATATATTCTAAATTATATAAAAATTGGCAATATATATATGTGAAACAATAAAATGCATTCTCAGTTTTTGGACAAATAGAAGAGGTATTCTTCCACAAAAAGCCAACCACAAAAGAAAAAAAACCGCCCAATGTGGTCGAAAAAGAGAGAGCAGATAAAAATGTCCACGACTGTGAAAGAATGAAGCTGTATTTCTATCTGGCGAGAACACAACACGATTTATATGAATACCTTATTGTAAAGAATTTGTCGTTAAGATAGTTTTGATTATTCTCTTATTGAGCATTAAGTATTAAATAAATATAATTGTTGTTATTAATTATATATATTGTTATTAATAATATTAATCTAATTTGATGCTGATTATTTTGTTAACCATCCTACATCCGAGAATGTTATTGAAGAAAAGATATAATAAATAAAACTAAGGTAATGCATTGATCTGAACTATCGATGATAGTAGGTTATAGTATTATATGAAATAATTGATAAGCCTCTCTGATCTCTAATTATAAATACCATATATTAGGTTGATCGCTCTCGAGATTCGTTTTCGATCCTCACGTTTAAGTGAACTAAACAAATAATCTAAAAGAAGATTGGTTCGCGTGACCGCTTAAACTGACTGCGCAATCGCTTTGTGTGTTCTTTAACTCTCAATTATGTGTTGGGTTGATGAGGCTCACGTTCGTATTCGCTCTCTTCTTTGAGTTTTCTTTGGTTTGTGCATACCTTTAGACCCGACCCTTTCAAGAACTACTGCACTAGTGGAACTTCCTTGCTAGAACTACCAACGACTTGATAAAGAACAAGCAACTGTGGTGGCATAAAGTTATGAAGAACTTTATGTGGTTCTCAAAGAACAAGCTTTGAGAACCACATGAGGGGGTTGTTAAAGTCATTTGCCTTCTTAGTGTTGAGCTCAGAGAGAGAGAGAGAGAGAGAGAGAGAGAGAGAGAGAGAGAGAGAGAGAGAGAGAGAGAGAAAGAGAGAGAGAGAGAGAGAGAGAGAGAGAGAGAGAGAGAGAGAGAGAGAGAGAGAGAGAGAGAGAGAGAGAGAGAGAGAGAGAGAGAGAGAGAGAGAGAGAGATAAGAAGAGAGAGAGAGAGGGGAGAGAGAGAGAGAGAGAGAGAGAGAGAGAGAGAGAGAGAGAGAGAGAGAGAGAGAGAGAGAGAGAGCATAAGTTACATTCTTGCATGATATTGCAAATCTTTGGCATAAATGAGTTGGAGGCAGGATGTGAGGGATGAATGGTTTCGGATTTGTCAAAAGCGGAATTAGGAGAAAATATTTGAGCAAAGAGTTCAATTTTTTATCAGAAGATAAAACGACATTTATTTAGTCTAAATTAAAAATGAGGATGGAATTAAGAAGAATTTAAATTTGAATTGACGTTTTTTTTTTAAAAATCCAGAAAGATCATGAGGAAGAACCGGAAAAATTATTGGATTTTTAGTGTTACGGAGAATAGATTTTGCTCAATTCGAAGGTGAAACAATACGAGTTTTTGGAGTTTTCTGAATCAATGTCCCTAGAATGGCACTAGAATAAGCAGGGTTAAACCAGGGTTTATGAAATTTAGTTAGAATTAAACCGAAGGAAATATAAGTTTCCAAGCTAGAGAGAAATTCCTCGGTTATACGTTTTGCGCACTCCGATGGACCCTTCCAGCTGAAACCATAATTATTTCAAGGAAAATATATAAGTACGAGCTCAAGTCCGATCAGTTAGCACCACCGAAAAGGGGAAAACAAATTTTATCGCCGAGGCAGGGGGAACATTCCCGCCGAAAACTTAAAAAGAGAACGGAATGCATAGAAAATAAGGTGATCGGTGGAACCTAGAAGAGGAATGAGTTAAACAGTGTAAGCAGAAGGATTTGAAGTTTAAAAATTATAGTATGTTGGAACCATCTTCAAGTATATATAGTCTATAATCAATTCATCTGTTCAGTTCATTTGAACAAATGAAAGACAAGTTCACCAAATGTGTCTCGGGAAATAGAGTAAAGTTCTTGGCTGTGATAAACTTCGAAATCATCAAAAATGAGAAAACGAGGAAATGTGTTTCTATTTTGCGTGGAGTTTAGATATTAGAAGAATTTAGGATAGTTTAGTATTCTTAGAAAATAAATGAATATAAGAAGGGACAGAGTAAGGTATACATTCAAAACACTCAAACGCTTGAATTTTGGTTTAGAATAAGAGGCGAGGTTTAGGAAAAGAGAAGAATTGGGGTTCAACAAAGTGGAACAAAGTTCAACAAATTGAAATAAATACCTCCAATGTCCCAAAAACTAAGAAAAAAATGAGGACCGTGTACCATAGCTGGCATGCAGAGTATATGGCAGACCATTCCCATCATCAGAGACTGCAAACTTCCAAGTGATATTAGGGAGAGTAGTAGACGAGGGGCTATCTTTGGATGCCCTCCCTCACCCTCCCTCTCTTCCTGCCATACCTCCCCTCTTTGCTTTTCCGAAGTTACAACTGTGGTCGCCATTTCAAAGGTGATTAAAATTATGAGTGATTAGGAAAATACGCCCAATGAAGGGTAATTCTGCTTCTGTTGTTGTTGTTGTTGTTGTTGTTGTTGTTGTTGTTGTTGTTGTTGTTGTTGTTGTTGTTGTTGTTGTTGTTGTTGTTGTTGTTGTTGTTGTTGTTGTTGTTGTTGTTGTTGTTGTTGTTGTTGTTGTTGTTGTTGTT
>JABUQX010100761.1:0-10017 GCA_015478945.1 Trachelipus rathkii | reverse complement strand
GTAAAAGCTGTAAATTGCTTTACGTTATAACTGAAAAGCCATAATTTTTTTTGAGTAAAAACAAACAATGTTTTAAGCAAATAAAACAAAAATAAATTAAAAAATAAATAAAAAATAATAAAAATTTGGAAATAAATTAAAAAATTTAAGTTGAAAACAAAAATTAAACACAAAGGATAAATGTAAAATAAGACATAAAATAAAATAGCAAACGAATGTTTACTAACTCAGCACCTCACCGGCTCCAGCACGTTGCCGGTAACCAAATTCTGTCTCCTTCTCATCTCCTTCCTCCATCCCTTCCTTCTTCCTTCTTCCTTCTTTCATCTTCTGTTTTGCGTTTTGCGTTTCTTCTGGGGACCCTCCCCCCTTCGGTGGGGTCCCCTGACACCCATTACGCACTTACAACTCTCATTATTGAGTTCTCCGACCTTATAAACATATATTTTGATACCAATATGGGGCTAAGGCTAAACGAATATTTATTTCAGCACCGCACCGCTTTAGCACCGGTGCTGACTCCGAATCCTCTGACTCAGACTCTTTCTCCGACTCCTTTCTCCAATTCTCTTATGCATTTTGTTCATATATATATATATATATATATTATAATATATATATTATATATACTATATATATATATATTATATATATATATATTATATATATATATTATATATTATATTATATATATATATATATATATATAGCGTATTGTTTGCAGCGGTAAACACCGGTAAGGAACACAGGAACCTCTTTTGAATATAAAATTCTAGAAAAGAAAAAATTTGTTTCCACTGAAATTTATTTATTATATGTAAAATAGACTATTACAGGTCACGAGTATTTTGTGAGGAAAGTTTTTCCGACATCAATCGGTGTCGTGCTTTTTATCGTACTCTTTTTATTTTTTGTTTTTTTTTTAAAATATAAATCTGGAAAGTTTGATAATTTTTTATTCCAAATATTACTGTAATATAAGACACGTTTATACAAATTTTCGATCATTTGATACTCCTCTGTAATTTAAAAAAAGGAATCTCGCACCTTTAGTAAAAATTTTGATAATATTGCAAAAATATTATTGGCAGCCCCGATGGGCCGATGTCAACCCTGATTGTCATTTTGCAATTTTAATTTTGTTTACCGATGGAAGTGAAATTAAGAGATGTACAAGTACTTAGGCTCCCTTCCTAAGTTCCTACAAAAAAAGAATCAGAATCAAAAAGGATCGACAAGAATATGACTGACAGCTTCATATCTTCCAAACCAGCTAAATCGTTCAAAATAAACCATTCCCAATTCTTTCACTAATAAATATTAATTTTTGTACATCAGCGCTATCTGACTGGTGATTCAAGACAGACAAAATTGTGAGATGCTGAATCAGTAACGGCGCTGGCTTCAACCGAATTAACTCAGATTTTGCTGGTGTATATGGCGGGAAAACTATCGTCCTATTCTCGAATCTTCGTAAATCAGATTCATGTTGATTCTGACTGATTCTGACTGATTCGGATTGCAATAATGTTAACCTATAATATTGTTTCTTGAGCCCAGAGTGATCAAGAAAAAAATTCCGATTTCATTGAACCAGTAAATAAAGATATGGTTAGGGCAGAAGTGAGGGATGAAATGAAAACGAAACACACACACACGCATACACACATACACACATACACCTACACACACCTACACACGCGCACACACACACACACACACACACACACACACACACACACACACACACACACACACACACACACACACACAATCATCCTCTTTACTTCTGAATCAAATAAATCAGATGTTTCAGAATCTTCATGCAATGATTGGCCTTTATGTTGGTCTCTATAAAAAAAAAGATAATTTCTGCAAGAAATATGACTGACTGAGCTTTAGAAATCAGAGACTTGAATGCAAGGTTTGCGAAAAGATTGGTACACTTGGAGCAGATACGAAATCTGGAATGAAAGCCCCAAAATAATAGACCATCTGAAATTTGCTCCTTTTGGTGAAAGTCTACAACAGTCCCTGTGATAAAAAAAACTATTCGATTCGATCACAGAAACAGAGGGACATAAAACTATCTCAAAATTATTAGAAACTTCACTTCCCCCAAAAAATAGGATACTGAAAATGTGATATAGGCTTTACCTAACTGGAAGTTCGCCACTGATCAATGTTACTGTAGTGAACATTTTAATTTTTTTACTTGAGTGTCAAGGTGTATGCAGGTTGACTGAAGATTGCCTGAAAAAATATTTACTTTGTACTGCATGTGATAGCACTGATACTTGATACTAGGAAGTAAAAGAGGAATTAAAAATTTACTAAAATCAAATTTTCTTCTGTAATAATGTGACATTTTGCTAACTACATACTAGAACTTTTGGCAAGTTAAATTGTCAATTTTGTTTAGCTATAAACATTTAAAAATGTATTTTTGATGAACTTGTGTACTGTATGATACATCTCCACAGATGGTGTTCACTGTCTCATAAGAGGTGCTAAGGCCAATAAAAAGAAAATTTTGTTTCTTTCTGCAGTGAATAGCAGGAAAGCGCAAACTGTGTCAGCCATCATCTGAATCTTAGCATTAAAAATGACTTGACATCTCAGACATTAGTCAGTGAAGTCCTCTCAAAATGTAAGTCAATTGCAGCAACCTTTAATTATTCAACCATGACTCAAGAAAAACTAAAGAAAATATGGGTGAGAGTTAATGTTGCAAAACTTTCAATAATACATGTCGTTAAACGCGTTAAAAAAGCATTCTGGAAATAATACATGACGTTAACCGCGTTAGAACAGCAATCTGCAAATGATTATAAGGATGTAAAAATTTAATGTATCTTTCTGGCTGTACGGCTCCTCTAATAATAAAATAAATGTCTTAACGTCCCATGATAATTCCATTTTAACGAAGTATATCAATGCACTCCAACCCTTTTAAGATATCACATCAACAATTGAGGACGTCATTCCTCTCCTAACCACTCTGAAAAGAGTGTTAGTATCTTCAGACAATGAGAGTCAAGGAGTAAAATTGAAGAGTGCGGCGATATATTTAGAGAAATTAACAAAAGCTTCAATTTAAGGAAAGCAACGACTTGTATTCCATAGTTACGTTTTTAGACACTAGATTCAAGACAAAAATTTCACTTCTCAATTTCTCACTGAGAGGGTTAAATAAAATCGGCGTCGGCAAAAAATGTAAAGAAATTAAAAAATTCGTCTCAAATAGTTCAAGAAGAAGAAGGAAGAGCGAGCGCTGATTCAAAACCATCCACAAGCAACACTATCACTGACGTAATGAATGAAAATCTACATTCGAGCAGTAGTGATAAAGGTGATCAGCCGTCAAAGCAGCCATCAAAAACCTTCGAACAGTACTTCAAAGAGGAACGCATTTCCCATTACAAAGATTTTCTTGTATGATGGAGGATGCATGAGAAGACATAATCCTTATCTTTTACAGTTAGCTAGGATTACCTCGCTTGTCCGCCATCAAGTGTTGCCAATTAACGCCTCTTAATTTTACTGGTCGGTTCTATGAGGAAACAATTGTACGGATCATAACTAAAGATGGGGACACGACAGGTTAACGCCTCTTAATTTTACTAGCTGATAAGAAAAATGTCAGATTAAATGTAGAGAGAGAGAGAGAGAGAGAGAGAGAGAGAGAGAGAGAGAGAGAGAGAGAGGAGAGAGAGAGAGAGAGAGAAGAGAGAGAGAGAGAGAGAGAGAGAGAGAGAGAGAGAGAGAGGAGAGAGAGAGATGAAAATTAGTATTTCTGAAGCATTATAATCTTCCAATGATTGACAACAACTTTCAATTATGCTATCAACTGTAGCAAAGAGAGGATGATTGGGAAAGAGGTTGGTGGAATGCATATATGAATAAGTGTTCGACTTCGTCCAGCAATTATGGGAAGCAAAACAAAAAAAAATTATTTTATTCATTCATTTGTTTTATGGCAAAACTTTTACAACAGAAGCAAATATTCCATTAATTTCTGGAGTTCAAAAATCGGCACATTACTGGCAATATGTAATATTAAGCATTTGCGGGTATTGAGAAAAAATAAATCTCATTCACATTCGCGAATATTAAAAAAGTGTATATGTATTCGCATTTACATCGCATTCGCGAATATTAAGAAACATATTCGCAGTCACATTCGCATATATATATATAGTATACTATATATATATATATATATATACATATATACTATTAAATAATATATTATATATATATATAATATATATACTATATAATATATATCATATAATAACTATATATATTATAGGCCAAAAACATCCCGAAGAGTTCAGCCATGTAACTAGAAAACTATAACATCTACAGGAAAATAAATAACATTTTTGATTTCAGGAAGTAATTTCATGAGAACTTAAAAAAAAATTATTTGTATTCTAATATTGGGAGAAGATCTTCAAATCTAGGATCAGCGTAGAGCTGAAATAGTGGCAAGCTCTGATTGACCGGTGAAAGCGCAAGTAGTCTCAGTATGCAAGTGATTTTATTTTTCAGCATTGAGAAAAATAGTATTTCTTTTCACGTCCTGCTGGGAGGGATTGAGTCTTCGGAGGCCAGAGGGGGGACGAATCCCCCCGTATTATATATATAGAAGAAAAAGCGAAGTCTGGAAGAGTGCGTGTATATCTCGGTGGGCTCCGTATAAAAAAAAAAAAAAAAAAAAAAAAAAAAAAAAAAAATTTTCAAAGCCATTCTTTTGGCACCTTTCCGTCCTCAGTCTGAGTAAGCGGCATCTTCGAACAACCACCCAACCAATATTTTCCAACATTTTTAGACTTACACATTGGAACTTTCATCATTCACCCCCATAGATCAATTAATTTACCAATGCTAAAAATGTCTCCTTGATTAATAAAATGATATTTATTTTCCTGTGGCTGCTTATAGTTTTCTAGTTACATGCTAATTTTAGGGATGCGACCAGTATAATATATAATCATTATATACTATAATATATTATATATTATATATATAATAATACATGCTGTAAGTCGTTTACATATGTGCTCTTCTATCGTATATATAATATATATATATATGGTGTTGTGTATGTGTGTGTGTGTGTGTGTGTGTGTGACGCTGTGTGTGTGGGGATGTGGTGTGTGTGTGTTGTGTGTGAATCATACTTAAGATATAAATGTGTTTGAATTTTTGAAGAACGACGGACGAACCCTAGGCCATTTTGTAAGAAAGACAAGAAGGCAGGTGAAGTTTTCAATTTATAAGGAGTTGTGTTGAACAGTAATAATAAAGACTAGAAGGTGGAACCTGCAATTCAGTAATATTTTTTTTTTATAAAAAATTCAAAATTTTCCTTATATACTAGATATATGTACTTTTATAATAAATACTGAAGACACTGAAATAGTTCGGTGCGCATGAAAACTTGATGAGAACTGGTGGCTTGAAAATACAGAAATTCAGTTGATATTTTGCCAGAAGGAAATAAGAAAATTGTCATCATGACTTCTTCATTCAGTAAAAAGTGAGACAGATGCAGAATGAAGATTTGAAAATATTAGACTGAATTAAAAGGTTCTACTTGTGACATCTACTTTGATTTCAAGTTTAAAGTATTATATTTTTGAAGATATCTACTTTGATTTCAAGTTTAACTTCTACCAGCGAGTGCGAAAAAAGATTTCCACAAACTAACTCTATTTTTACTTATTCCAGCTAGATAAATGTTTATTAATAAACAAATGCAATTTCAGATTTGTGGGACTAATTCTTCAATTATTTGA
Organism: Trachelipus rathkii; assembly: GCA_015478945.1. Classification (NCBI taxonomy): domain Eukaryota; kingdom Metazoa; phylum Arthropoda; class Malacostraca; order Isopoda; family Trachelipodidae; genus Trachelipus; species Trachelipus rathkii. The sequence goes on along the minus strand of JABUQX010100761.1, from coordinate 4,210 downwards.
TCCCAATAAATATGTGTATTTGATGTTTACTCTGAAAACATCACTCTGTGGTAGACAATGACACTGCGAAACGAAGTTGACATATGGAAGTTGATGAAAACTTGTTTTTAATATATATATATATATATATATATATATATATATATATATATATATATATATTATATATATAATATATATATATATATATTATATATATAGTATATATATATAATTACATATATAGTATAATCTGGCACGTACCACTACCCAACGCTCAAGCGGGAAAGAGTTCGGTGCTAAATAAAATAAATAAATAAATCAATAATTATATATTAAATATATATATATATATATATAAATTATATATATATAATATATATATAATATATATATATATATGATATATATACAATATATATATATATATATATATAATAATATAATAATATATATATTATATAATATATATAATTAATATATATTATATATATATATAATATATATAATATATATATATATATATATATATATATAGTATATATATATATATATATATATATATATATATATATATATATATATATATTATATATATATATATATATAATATTTATATTTATATTTTTATATATAGATAATATATATATATAACTATATATAATATAGTATATATATATATTATCTATATATTATATAATATTATAATAATATTTATATAGATATATTATATATATATATAATAATATAATATATATATATAATAATATATATATAATATAATATATATAGTATATATACTATATATATATATATATATATATATATTATCAGTTTTATTAATAATGTTGAAGCTTCATTTATTTGAGTATACCTTCCAGATGTTAGCTCTCAGTTAAAGAAACCTTCATCAATTCTCTTCAGAAGCAAACTTTACATATTGCATTTCAGTTAAAAGAGGTTCAAAAATAGTTAATCTGCGTCGATCTGCTTAACCAAATTTTCATCTATTCTAATTTAAACTTTAAATTATTTTGAAATAACCAACACAAATGTTTTTGCTTAATTCATTTTCAAACCTTTCACCTCACTCTCTTCAGCAAGAACATTCAACAGACACTAAAGTTTATTTTCAAAGTCGGCAATAAGTACAGAATTATCGACACAAATAATATTATTAATATTTTGACCATTTATTTAAATTCCTTCTATGTGACTAGCTTTTCTCATAATAATCTCGCTATAGTTGTTGAAAAAATCATGCAACCTTGTCAATGGCCTTTTTTCAATAAATCACCTTCATTATGACCAATCATATCTATTTTAATGCCTTTAGTAAGTAGCCTGCATCCAATTTACTGGTCAAGAGTAATCTGTGTAGTCTTGACGCATATCTGATTCTACATCTTTTTCATGACACATCAAGCAAGCGGTCTGCTCAACATATGGTTGCTAGAGAATTATGACGAACCTTTTAGTAAAATTAAGCGAAACTCTGTAGATGCAATGGGTGTTGACAATCCTGACACTTGAAAAGTATGCGAATAAAATCAAATCTGCATTAAGGACAAAGAAGACGTCCATAAGTTTATTATAGAGAAACGTATCCCATATACTGTTACGATATACATACAAATGGGATATTCCCAACACCCGGCATGAAATATTTTGGATTATATTTATAAATAACAAGAATTATTAGATATAATTATTTCGATTAATAAAAATAGATAAATAGAAGACTCCAGTAAAAGAACGATACTAGTAAAAATTCTCAATAATTACTTCATTTATTTTGAAATAATCATAAAATAGCAACAAAATTTAATCCCATGCCAACCTCTGACCTGACTGCAATTATATAAATTGTTCTCAGATACTATATCCTGACGAGAATTTCCGCATATACTCATTCCCGATTTTAAAATTATCTCAAACTCGTCAAACTAGTATTCATAAAGTGAGGTAAACCATTTACGCAAATCTTAAATATCATCAACAATAAATGATAGAAAATTATAGATATAAAAATCGTTGACTTTATTTTGTGGGTTACATATAAATTTGTATAAGTAAATAAATAAATTTATATGAGAATAGGAGTGTAATTTATAAGATAGAAGTTTAATTATAATTATTAATAAAACATAACAGGTTAATAATAATTTTCACAACTAAATAGATTATATAATTTTAGAATTAATTAATATAAAAAAAAAAATAATTGAATATTAATACATTTAAAAAAACTGGTCAATTTTAAAGAACATCCAATTAGAAACAATTAATATAAAATATCCTCTTTCAACTGCTACTCTTTGACCAAATCTTCATTTCACATGAAACACATTATTTTTTTCAAAATAGCTCTGTAAAAATACCAACAGCGTTCAGAAAGACCGAGTGAGGTCACTCATTACACAAACAATCAAATTCACAATAGTCCGAAAATCAACTCGAGACAGAAACAAATATACCAAGTATCCCTTACGTAATAAGCTTACCTCAAATATACACAACCTAAACAATATAGCAAATATATAAGAAAACAAGAGACCAAACAACACCGATAACCTTTAGACAGAGTTACAAAACATTATCAACAACAACAACAACAACAACCATGTAATCATTAACAACAGAAGTTCGGCAAACACTATCACGAAAACCAACATACATACTCTCGCGAACCAACTAATACCATAAACAAAACACAACCACCCAAACAAAAATCCTCAATCCTAAGCAAAACCTCAATCTAACAAACCTACAACATTTACCCAACAAGACGCCGTAAACTAATTAAATAAATTAAATATACTAAATTCCACATACTTTTTTTGAAAAAATTATAAGTACATGATTCAATGAAATAACATAATATATATTATTATCATTAATCAACAATATGAGACTGCAAATTAACACTGACATTAAAAATCGTTCAATAATAATAAGATTTTCAATATATATTTACAATAAAATCTAAAATTCAAATTTTCAGTATAATTTGTAGATAATGCTCTACAATTAATAATATAGATTTCCGCTTCTCGACTCACTTTATAATAAAGTGGTTAAACTGATAATTTTCGCTCGACTTTCGACAAAAAATAATTTAATGCAAATAATATGAAGAACTTTAAAAGTTTATTTTTAGGCAATTTTAACTTAATCTTACATTAAACAATATAATGATAAACGACTAAAACATATTTTCATCATCTGTGATATTTGCGTTCACATTGAAGAATAACAATTAAAAGTTTTGACATAAGAAAATAATTGATCTCAAATTAAATATAATACTAAAACGTCAATATTAAGACATCCATATAATACAACTATTAATCAACCTAAATTCATCTATTTACCTGTACTTTTATGATAAATGACGTCATATACATCTAATGACAACCATCGTAATTAATTTTTTCATACCATGAGTCTGGAGAAAATACTCAGTATTTTAATAAACACTCAATCCTGTTTAATAGACTTATTACATAAAAAATCTAATACCAATAATAGTTGATAATTTAATGAATAAAATTATCATATAATATACTACGTATACTAACTTCATCATAAATTTTAGTTACATAGTGCAAAAATTCTAAGAAATATAAATACATGGGTATAATTTTAGAGTTATAAAATATATATTATTCATCCTTAGTTCAGAAGCAGTGTGACCCCAAAGAAAGCTCTTTTCACAAATAGCGTAATATTGTATATAATATATTAAATGGAAAAGTATATTAAGAACTCAGGACCAAAATATTCGAAATTTCATTAACAAACGTTCAATTTCATCATACCACCTTAAATAAACAATTACTTAAATAATTATTGCCTCATATATTTCGTGACCATGTTTTATAAAGAATTTGCATTTTCAACCTGAACACACATTCTTTTTTCAAAATGCTGAAAATTACCGTTTAAAAACTCAATTTTAGATGTTAACAAATAAGTGTCTCTCCCCAGATGTTGATAAATAATTAATTGAGATAATTATCAACTAGATCGCTATCTATTTTATAAAAGCAATTTTCATTAAAATATTAAATGTGAAAATAAGAAAATAACATTAAGCTCGGTTAATATATATCTTAAAAAGTATCGTAGTGGTTAGAGAGTATTTATTACTCTTAAAAATTATTTAAGAGAATCAATGTTCGCATCAATCGAACTGAATGACATCATCTATATATATCTTTTTCTCTTC
>JABUQX010100760.1:5000-23083 GCA_015478945.1 Trachelipus rathkii | reverse complement strand
AGTAATAAACGTACACTATAATACGCTCATTATAAGTATTAATCTACTAAGTCTATATACCGCCGGACGCAAGGTAATTCAGGTATCTTATTATGACCTCATTTAATCAATTCGTCTGAAGACGTCTAACACTCTCACATCTCTGAGAATAATTGTATAAAAGGAAAAAACGATAGTTATGAAGACCGTACTATTAAGTATTACCAACACCGGAAAATGAAAATTACATATATAATATAAAAGGTAGAAGAACGAGAGAATTTGGAAATAATAAATATATAAATCAAGTATATATCATTATAATGAATAAATGACTTAATAAGATAATTAATAATAATAATAATAATAATATGAATATACATTAATTAATAATTATAAAATAAATAAATAATATTAATACATAATAATAATACACTAATAAATAATAATATAAAATAAATAATATAATTCAATAAAATATAATAATAAAAATAATGATAAATTAAATTATAATAATAATAATAATAAATAATAACTATATATAATAATTAATATAATAATAATAAATAATAATAGATAATAATAATAATAATATAATAATAATATATAATAATAAATAAATAATAATAATAAATGAGAAGAAAGAGAACGGGACGCCATTATATTAAAAAATAGCAATTCTACTTCTTAGATTCTCTCTCTCTCTCTCTCTACTCTCTCTCTCTCTATCTTCTCTCTCTCTCTCTCTCTCTCTCCTCTCTCTCTCTCTCCTCTCTCTCTCTCTCTCTCTCTCTCTCTCTCCTCTCTCTCTCTCTGCAGAGATGGAACATCAAGCAAAAAATGGGGAGTTTTATTTTAATAAATTAAATATCATCATCATCATCATCATCATGCATCATCATCATCAAGATCATGATCAACATTACGGTCATCATCTCACTCATCATCATCATCATCATAATCACTCTGCCCCTTTGGCATTCCCCAGATTTGGGGTGGAGTTGGCAACCTGCATTGGAAACAAAATAGCTATGTAGAAGACCATGATCCGGATCGAAGAAAAAATCCAGCCCACAACCTCTCCTCAAACACAAAAGTGCAAGACCACCAAGGCCAAAGTCCGCCCTGACGCTTCACAAAATCCCTGCCATTTACCCCTATTATGCACCACTCTTTTCGCTTGGGCCAAATTCTCATTTCTTTCCTTCAGACACTCTCTAACTGATTCAATTCACTTTATCTTTGGCCCTACAACAGGTCGATTCCCAACACAATCACTTCTATATATCCGTTTAACCAACCGGCTATCATTCATCATTTCCTAATGACCAAACCATCTTAATACACTCTCATTTATTATCTCATTTACTCCTTTTTTCACGTCACACAGCGGTTTGACAATCTCATTCCTCATTTTAATAATTCTTATCACATCTAACACCCCCTTAAGCTTATTCATCTGAACAGAGTTCACCTTAGATCTACTGTATACCTCTTATGTCACACCATAGTTTCGCTACTGTTCATTTACACTGGTAACAAATGCAGAACCCTAGCACACTCAAGACTTAGTCAATCTGCATTTACCAATGCTTAATTGCACCAACCATCTTTTTATCACCCATAACTTTCTACTAAACTCTGCATCATCTCTATCCTTTTAATCCAATATGTAGCTTAAATATGTAAATTCATATACTTTTTTCAGTTCCCTTCCATCCAGCATGATTTCACATTGCGGGCTCTTCTCGCCTATCACCATCCCCTTACTCTTATCTTACATTCAAACCTATACCTTTAGACACCGGTTAAACCCCTCTATCAATCCTTTCATATTTTCTTCACACTCAGCACACAAAACAAATCATCTGCCTACAATAAGCAGGGCACCCTCCACTATCTAGCATTCTCCATCAGTCTAGCCCCCTCCCTGCCACTTCTATCTCAAATTTTTTCTTCATCCTATTGATACGCAAATTAAATAGCTATGGAGTCATAACACATCACTATTAATATTAAACCATTTACTCTCCACTCCATTTATTCTTACACAAGATTCACTTTCGACATTCATATTTTTGATTATATTCAGAATCCTGCCACCAATTCATTATCTTAAAACCTGCCAGATATGTTTCGAGTATCAATCCTGTTAATACTGCTGTTGCCAAGCAGGAGTCGTGCGTCGATGGCATCTATTTCGACTCCGACCACCTTGAAAGTTTATTTCGACTCCGAACTCCGACTCCGATCGACCTTCTTGAAGATTACCGATCCCGAAGTGATCTCAATTTCGAGCCGACTCCGACTCCGCCATTTGAAAATATACCGGACTGGAGTCGTTTCAAAATTTTCCGACTGCGACTCCACCCTCTGGAAAACTATATATATATATATTTATATATATATAGTATACAATATATTATATAATAATATATATAACTATAATATATATATATATATATATATATATTATATATAATATATTAATATACTATAATACTATCCATCAACCAATATATTATATATATATACGTATAATATATTATGAGAGGTATTCCTGTTACCTGTGTTAATGTTTAATAGTGAGACTATGGTCTGGAATAAGAGGTATATATCTAAAGTACAATGTGATTCAAATGGACATTCTTAGGGCGATCTATGTTGGAAGAACTTGATGAAAGATGAGAATGAACGAATATAGAGAGTTTGGTGGTGAAAGAAAGGGTTAATGAATGAGAAAAATGAAAGTACGTTGAGATGGTTTGGTCATGTGGAAGGATGGATGATAATGGTGGAAAGCGGATGCTATAGTGGCTGTGGTGCTAGGAATGGACTGACTGATAGAGACCGAGAAAAATGTTGAATTGATGTCAGTAAAGATGCTAGGAGAAGGAGAAATGTGAGTTAAGCAGAAGTGAGGAGATAGGTTACATACTAGGAGTTGAATGCGGTTTTTTGAGGAGTCTATGTGTGGCCAACTGGACTAAGTTTTGATGAGCCCTATATGTTGGGGAGGATGCTTAAGTGAGGGTGCCGTCGTGTCCCGTGAAGCTCTAGGGTGATTTATGACTGCGACGAGTTCTCACTAAAAAGGCTATAATGGGGGCAATAAGCTGGCTTTCTTTTGACTTTCATCATATTCCTATCTACCTACGTTTTTCGCTCTCCATGTGCCTGCTACGCACCTTACCCCGTCTTGGCGAGAGAAGGTGGGTGATGATTATATATATATAGTATTATATTATATATAAATATACTATATATATATATATATATATATATTGATACTATTTATAAAGCCAGTCGGAACAAAGCAGCCACGACCAAACGCTAGCAACAGACGTTATATAATATAATAATATATATTTAATTATATATAGTATATCTATGTACAGTGGCGTAATCGAAAACTTTTCGGGTTTAGTTAAGATTATATTATATATTATATATATATATAATATAATAATTATATAATATATATAATATTATATATATATATATTATTATTATATATATATATATATATATTATATATATGTAAATGTATTATATTACAATAATATCAAAATTAATATAATTATATAATAATTATATATAATTTATATTATATATATATTTATATATATATAATATATTATATATTATAATATATATATAGATATTTATATATATATACATATATATATAGTATATATTCAAAAACAATAACCCCTTAAGTAATTACACTCTGCTGGGATTGAACCTGGGCCTAGCAGATGACGCCTAAGTGTTTGACGACCACGCGGACATCTGCTAGGGCCCAGGTTCAATCAGCAGTGTAAATTACTAAGCGGGTTATTTTGAAATACCCTATCACACTGCGTGATTTGTTTAGCAGTTGTCTTAGTATTTATGTAATATATTATACTATATATATATATATAGTAAGTACTTATAATATATATTATATATATACTATATATATATATATATATATATATATATATATATTTAATATATAAATATATATATAATTATATTATATATATATTATATATATATATATATATAATATATAATATATATATATAATATATTATATATATATTATATATATAATATATATATAAATATATTATATATTTTATATATAATATATATTATATAATATATATATATATATATATATATAGATATATTATATACTATATATATATATATATATAAGTATATTATATAATTATTATATAGTATATAGATATATATATATATATTATATAATACTATTATATATATATATATATATATATATATATATATATGATATAGTTATATATACGTATATATATATATATATCGAGGTGGCGCACTTCGCTCTTTAGTCACGCTAGTCGTAGTCGCTAGTCGCTCCGAGCGGACTACAGAATAGTGCGGACTAGCGGAGGCGTGTGGAGACGTCAGAAATTAGCGGACTGCACGTGCGGATCAAAAAAACTTTCCGCTCTTTTGTTCCGCACCTTTTTTGAAAAATGAAAGTATAGTTACTTATTAAGAATTCTTATTGGTATATAATAAATATAATTTTTATTTAGTTTATAACTAATTATACTTTTTGTCTAAGACTTATTGTTTTTTTAATAATTTAAACTTCAAAACCAATCTCAACCTAATTAATTCGTACCAAATATAATAAATAACATTTAAATTGACTTTATAGACTGAATAGTATTACCCTCATCTATAACTTTAATAATTTATATTATTACTATAATAACTAGCAATAATCTAAATCAATTCTGTGTAAAACCAATATTATATATATTATATATATTATATATATATTATAATTATATATTATTAATATATATATATTATATATATATTATTAATATATATATATATTAATATATATATATAATATATATATATATATATATATATATATATATATTATTATATATATTAATATTATATATATATCATATTTATATAATTTTTATATATATACATATTATATATATATATATATTTTTAGATATATATTATATATATAATATATATAGTATATATATTATATATATAATATAAGATATATATATATATTTAGATATAATTATATAATATATTATATATATTTATATATATTATATTATAATATATATAATATATATATATATATATGATATATTTATAATATATGATATATTAGTTTTATTAATGATTATATATATTATATATATTATATAATATATATATATATATATATATATATTATATATATAGTATATAGATATCATATATATATTATATATAGTATTATATATATATGTATATATATATATAGCTGGATGCGCTTAGCAGGTTAGCATCGACTCTGTAGGCGTCGAGGCTTTCATGGATTCTACTAAAGTCCTGGACGAAATAGACCTTCTTATGGGTGGACAGGGTGGTCAAAATATTTCAGACAAGGGAGACAAATGATTTGTATGTCAGGACCTTAAATTAGCAATGGACTGATGGAAGCGAACTAACACCAGCACTCCTCTCACCAAGACAATCTTCCCTCTTTCAGCATCGGCAGAATTTGTTGAACTTTTTCATAAAATATAATTAACTTCTCCTAGTTCCTCTTGGCTGCTGTTACCGAGCGAAAATTGTATTGGTGAAATATTTTGTTGGGCAAACTGCACTGCCTTAAACTGCTTTTTTAATGCAGCAACTAATTCTTTTTGAACGGTAATATGGATCTCTTGTCCTCTGAAGAAGACATTGAGGAGGAAAGGAAAATCTTGAGATTTTGTAAGTATTCATTCAATTTTTCATATAATATTGTAATAATTTTTGTAATGATTATATACTATTAGTATTTAAATATTAAAACCTTTGTGAAGTCGCACATTATTAGCGGGCGGACGTGGGGACTTGCGATAGCGGAGGTTTGATGGTCTTGAATATAGTGCGGAGGGCGCTTAGCGACACGTTTTCTCGAAGTGCAGGAGGTTGCGCTATCGGCACTACCCCTAACTTGAGCAGGGGTCCCACTCTGAATATATATATAATATATATTAATATATATATATTTATTTATAAATATCATCTCCTCTTTAAATATTTTTCTATATATTTAATTTATATAGGATGATATAAATATATATATTTGAAACATATATATAGTACAATTTATATATATAACTTTAATATTACAATAATTTTCAATAATATCTTCTCTTTTCCAGCAGAGAAATGAGTTTTGAGAAGCATTCCAATATTGATTAGTGTTTTTTCTTACTTGGTCGACATCACATCAATTTCTTCAATTGCTTTATAGCTGGCCAAGATATAGTAAATTTACTTTAAAAACTTTTTTTGTACATTACTCAAAAAAAAAAAAATTCATTGTTTTGCACTCCAGGAATAAAAAGCATCGATTTGCATGTACGAAATAAAGTTATCTAAGTAAAATATGTGCATTCTCCTCGACTACAGATGCCTCTGAAATTTAATCCAGATCGCTGAGCAGAAAACATTAGTCGCAATTTTTCAATTTTAAAAAACGAAAAAAATGGATTTTGAACTTGGACATTGTGAGCATAATATCAAAATAACAATTGAAGGTATTACTTGCATTGTAGTAAGGACCATCTATGTATATTTTCAGTTCTGAAGCTTCAGTTCGAAAAAATTATAAAAAAGTGTGGAAAAGAACAATGTGAAAACTAGTTTGAAAAATAAAATTCTGAAGAATTAACTACAGACACAGAAAAAACTCCAAACAACGTTTTAGAGGTCAGAAAAAAAGTTCAGTTTGCTTCTCTTTTCACATCAAAATTGAGGCCTGAAAATAAGGCATTATATGTCATTTTTAGGGGGGGGTTAAATTGGGCTTCAGCCAGAAGCAAATATAACATTAAAAATAATGAAACATTTATAGTTATTAAATAAAAAAAGATATTTTCTTGAACATACATAATACTTTCTCCATACCAAACCAAATGCTTCACAATAAAAAAGTTATAGCTTGTAAGTGGTATTTGTCTGAATAGCTATGATGAATTAAAGCCAAGTTCTGTTAGACTCTTACTTCCTCTTGTTAGAATTTGAAAAGTATAGGTGTTGAGCCCCTTTAGAGTAGCAGAATGTTTTTTTTGAAGTTCACACGTTTTGTGAGTTAGAATGCTAAAATCCTATAACAATCTAACGATGTGATGCATTTAATTCAATTTAAATGAAAATAATGAAAACTGGATTTAGAGAAATAGATGGAAGTGAGAGCTTTACAAAGATTAGTAAGTATGGATCTATGATTTGCGAACTTGCCTCTTTAACTGTTTGAAAATTCAAGAAAATAATTGATTGAAAAACAATAATCTTTTCATTTTACATAGATTCTCACAAGCGGCTTTAGCATTTCTTCATATCAGAAAGCAGCAAGTTCTTTTGCAACTGTCATATGTTGAAAAATGTTCGTTTGAGGTTTTGTTATAAAATCTTCAAACAAACCCACATTTTCATATGATTAAGAGCAGTTACTGTCACCTAATTAGAAAGATGCAAGTGTAATTACATAATGTTAAGTGTGTTTGAGAATAAGTTAAAGACACAAATAAATAAACTATACAAATTTGCTTTAGCTTGCAGGCTTGAAAAGATGTAAGTGTTTTGTAAAAGGTTTAATATCTTGATCCATTGAAGCTCCTCTTAAGCTTCAACAATGCTTTAAAAATTTCATTAGATCGAAACAATCCATCGAAATTTTCCACGAACCTTGTTTCGCCCATTTCGTGAGATTTTTGTCATTTGGTCTGGAATATCTTTCAATTTTTTTCTATTAAAATTGTAGTCGTCCTTGGCAATCTAAAAAGCATATAGTTGCATTCGATTGTGCAAAAAGTTGTTTAATGTGTGTACTCACAATGAATGTGAACAGCATATGAACGGAACATCTAACGCCGGCTGGATATTTTCGAACGCTTAACACCTCTAAAACAGTTTTCATTCATTGCTTTTACACCATCATATCGTTGCCAATTAGAACGTCACTATTTATATTCAAAGTTGTGTATTACCGGCGATAGAGATAAGGACAAAGACCAGTTAGAAAGCAACATCTGCCTATCGAGGACTGTCTCAGTTCAACTAAGTATTATCAAAACATGCCCATGCACATACACAACTACACCACACCCTAGCCGGTCAATTTCTTAACAAGGTCAATATAATATATACGTCAAATTACTACAAAGCAACTCTATATCTTAGGGCGTGCACCACAATACACGCTTTAATTAATAATTTATTATGCATACTGGTAGCTACAAACATACAGTTTACTTTATAAACTAACTAAAAACCCGCCACTTTGGCTACGTCAGAATATACTATATGATGCCTAAACCATCCATATACTACATATCCAATCCTTTCTTTAATGTTGCAAGTGAGCAACAACCTCCTGCGGGAACCATTCCAAAAATTTGTTTAACACCCCCAAAAATTTTTTTGTTTTACAAGGGGGACTGAGGTTTTTCTTACATCAGGTCTACACAGTCTTCTAATTCTCTTTATTGTGTTCCCTAGTATCCTGTTCCGTGGTTACTATAAAGAATGTTATTGGTCTCATATTATCAATAGATGTAAAATATTTTAAAGACTACCTGCATCAGTGTCTCTCTACAGAAAATCGCCTTTCTTAAAAACAGTATTTCTAACTCCTCAGCACTTCTCATTAGCTCGTTACCCTCAAGGCCTGAACTTCCATCCTACCGCTGTCCACATTTTAACATTCTTTTTTTGGTCCACAGATTTAAGCCAATCCCCATTCAATATCGTAGTTAATTCTTTTTATTTGAGTATACATAAAATGAAGAACCTTGCACTTTTTTACTATTAAAATTCATTTGCCACCTATCTGCCGACCTTAAAAGTTTATCAAGTCATTTTGAAATCTTTATATATCATCACTATTCCTAACTGAGGTGCCCACTTTGGTATCATTCTGCAAACTTAGAAATTACCATTTAATGCCCTGATCTAAATAATATATTATATATAGGGACTGTAAAATATATATATAAATATATATATTAATATATATATTATTATAATATATATAATATATCTATTATATATATATTTATATATTAATATTTTATATAATTATATAATATAATATGGAACTCAACAGAAATTAGATAAGAAATTTCACCAACTTCAATGTTCCTCTCTCTATTATAAATATATAATCTTAATTTGCTATGATTAACTAATTATTTTTATTATATTGAAATTATATTACAGAGACTTAACCATCCAAAGTATTTTCTAACTTAAATAATTGGGGGAATAAACCCGGTACGTCGGTCTTATATATATATCTATATAATATTTATATATATATAATATATTATATTATATATATATTATATTATATAATTATATATATATATATATATTAATATATTATTAGTATATATATATATACGTATATATATATATATATATATTATATATATTACTATTATATATTATATATATAATAATATTATTATATACTTATATATATATATATATATATATATATATATATATATATATATATATATATATATATATATATAATTATTATTATATTTAATTAATTCTTTAATCGAATAGCATCTGTCAGTCCTCCTTTATTTTCTCTCTGGCTCTGAATTATTATAATGCGAAGGGCAGCAAAAAAACCGACTTCACGCTAATTGCTTTGGAGGTAGAGCAGTAAGAGCAATTGCAGCTTCTTGTACAAGTCTGGATACTTATCGATGCCTCTTCTAATTTAAGCTTCGAAGTTATTAATTTTTTTCAACTTTTTTCAGTGCAGCAAGAATTTTTGTTTTTAAGTTATGGAATATTGTGTACAAAGATGAGGAAGGACCTTGACCTTTTTTCTTGAACCCGTCGACGCTTGACTAAGCTCTTCAATATCTAGAGCTGCCTTCATATTCCTTTTCTTCTGAGCTTTCGAAAAAATGACTTGAGAAGGTAGTAATGGGGATAGTTGTAGCTTCATCACTTACAATATGTTCAGATGTATCCTTTTCTTCTTGAAATTCCTGCAACCCTTTAACACAAATGGCCACGTTGCAAAGTGTAGAATTAGCTTTTTGTTGTTGATCTTCAGTTAAGCTTAACCTGTAGATAGGATCAATATAAACAGCAGCTAGTAGAATATCATTGTCAATGAGAAAAATTTTTCTTAACATGGAGTCTTTTATTTCTTCAGCATCATAAATATAGATGGTATAAGGTTGAAGGTGAATTATTAGGAATATAATCAAATGAACACTAGGTGCACGGTTAAAAAATTTCGAAGTTTGCAATAGCATTTTGTGATGTGGAAGTCGCAAGTCATTGAACTTGTATGAATTGATTGAAGTTACTCACAGATTCACAATTCGTAACTTTGTCAGTTCAAAACTTTCCGACTCCAACTCTATCTTGAAAGTTACCGACTCCGACTCCGACTCCGACCTATTGAAAATTACCGACTCCGACTCCGACTCCGACTCCGACTCCACCCTCTTGAAAATTACGACCCGACTCCGACTCCGACTCCACCCTCTCAAAATTACCGACTCCCGCGCTCCGCGACTCCGACTCCGACTCCGACTCCGACTCCACAACCCTGGTTGCAAGTCCATAAAACCTAAATACAATTTGTTCTTTTTCTCTCTCATTCTCTCACTCATTTCCTTCAATGTAAAAATTTGCAACACATCCTCTGACAATTCTAAAAGCACCTTGTTCTTTAACAATTAACCCCTCAGTCACTCGATGCATTCTTTCAACCAAAAACCTATCATATATCTTCTCTACAACACTCAATCAACTAATTCCCCTATTGTTTCTACAGTTCCCTTATAACTCTTACTTTTATACAAGGGTATTATCACTGTTCTCCTCCGATCCTTCGGAAATTAAACCCTCTTCAAAAGCTTTATTACACGACTTCCATATCCGGTCATTATACAATTTCCCGTTTGTTTTTTATCTTTTCATCAGTAATTCTATCTATACTTTCTGATTTGCCATTCTTCAGTTTTCTCACTCTACCTATTATCTCTTCCCTTGTAAGTACTTCATCTCAAAAATATCTGTTGGTCTTTTATCATAAAATCCACGCACATTTACTATCACCTCTTCATCACTGCCAATGTTATACAGATTTTTGAAATTTTCTTTTCACACTCTCCCCACGTCCACGTCATCAATCAATTCCCTTGTAAGGTCTCATTCATACTCCTTCCAAACTGTTCATTTACCTCTTTATTTCTCCTACGCATGCAATTTTTATCCTTCTTTTCCTTCCCATCTATTTCCATAAACCTTTCTTTCGAAACTTTATCATTGGCTCTTAGTACATGCAACCACGACTCTTTTTTTTTTTTTTTTTTTTTTTTTTTTTTTTTACTTTTTACCAATTGCATCACCGTTCCATTCCATCATTCGCTATTGACATTCTTACTTCCTACTTTAGCACACCCCACACACTTCTCTGGTACAACTAATAAAGGCTCTCCTTCTCATTCATAGATTTTTCAGTTTATCTCTTGTGTACTCAAACTGATTTATTTGCAAGTACTTTCAATATTTTTCTTTATAACCTTGTTCACTTAACTTCTCGCTCTTAATTCTTCTCATTTCCTTCCTTATCTATTTCCACTCTACCCATGCCCCCCATTAACTTAATCTTACATTAAACAACAAAATGATCTAATATTCCCATCCCCAAACCCATCCCCATCCCCATCCCCATCCCCATCCCCATCCCCATCCTCAACCTCCTCACTGATTTAACGACAATCACATGCTTCAACATATCCTTCTTCACCAACACCAAATAAATCGAACTTTTTACTTCGATGCCATCTCTACCTACCCTAACTTTCACACACTTATGAAAACTCTTTAGCTCAAAGAAAGTATTACTTACACACATACCTCTCTCCTCACAGAAATTAATACCTTTCCCCAACCTTCTCATTTTTTTCCCGTAACCTCAAATGGCACACAGTTATCACCATCCCTTTTCCGATCACCTATCCAACCATTTAGGTCGCCCAACACAATCAATCTCAAGTACCTACTCACTCCATCCAAAACATCATTTAGAATATCCCAGAATATCACGCTCTCCTCAATATCACCCTCAGATATACCATACCATATACCATATGTTACAACCACACATATACCTTGACCTTGACCATTAAAATTCTATTACTCACACAAACAAAATCCGCCATAGCTCTGTGCCACAGGTCACTCATTAGAATCGTAACTCCTACTCTTCCCCTCTTATTGCTTTCCACTCCATCACACACACATTTCACTCTACACCATTCGCCTTCACCACTTCATTTCGTCTTTATTTCAATCACAGCAATCAAATCAAATTAACCCTTTCTAAATACATCTATGACCTCTCTCTCTCTCTCTCTCTCTCTCTCTCTCTCTCTCTCTCTCTCTCTCTCTCTCTCTCTCTCTCTCTCTCTCTCTCTCTCTCCCTCTCTCCCTCCCCTCTTCCCCTCTCTCTCCCTCTCTCTTCGTCTCTCTTCTCTCCTCTCTTCGGTCGAGATTTTTTCTATAGGTTTGTTCCATCATATCCCCTTCTCTCTCTTCTCTCTCTCTCTCTCTCTCTCTCTCTCTCTCTCTCTCTCTCTCTCTCTCTCTCTCTCTCTCTCTCTCTCTCTCTCTCTCTCTCCCTCCCTCTCTTGGTCGAGTTCTTTCTTATGGGGTTTGTTCCATCAAATTTCTCTCCTCTCTCTCTCTCTCTCTCTCTCTCTCTCTCTCTCTCTCTCTCTCTCTCTCTCTCTCTTCTTCTACTCTCTCTCTCGTCTCTCTCTTCTCTCTCTCTCTCTCTCTCTCTCTCTCCTCATCACCATATACTCCTCTAGCATTCCATGTACCCAGACAATTCATGCAAATTCGACGGAAGATACAAAGTCGCTTATGGCGTTCACAACCAGGTCTGAGGCATGCATGAGCACTGCTATAAGTGGTAGAGGGTCCCTCAACCAAACTACCACTGTCCCTTTCGTCTTCTCCTACGACACTCACAATATACATTGTGGGAACTTTTTCTCCCCCACACACTTAGGTTAGGTTAGGTTAGGTTAGGTTAGGTTAGGTTAGGTTAGGTTAGGTTAGGTTAGGTTAGGTTAGGTTAGGTTAGGTTAGGTTAGATTAGGTTAGGTTAGGTTAGGCTAGGTTAGGCATAGTTAGGATAGGTTAGTTTTAGTTAGGATAGGTTAGGTTTAGTTAGAATAAGTTAGGTTAGGTTAGGTTGCTATGTTAGGTTAGGTTAGGTTAGGTTAGGTTAGGTTAGGATAGGTTAGGTTAGGTTTAGTTAGGATAGGTTAGGTTTAGTTAGGATAGGTTAGGTTTAGTTAGAATAAGTTAGGTTAGGTTAGGTTGCTATGTTAGGTTAGGTTAGGTTAGGTTAGGTTAGGTTAGGTTAGGATAGGTTAGGTTAGGTTAGGTTAGGTTAGGTTAGGTTTAGTTAGGATAGGTTAGGTTTAGTTAGGATAAGTTAGGATAGGTTAGGTTAGGTACGGATGTTGTAGCAGTTATAAAGAACGAGCAGTATGAGTTACAAATAGCAGTGAATGTGTGGAATGATGTAATAGAAAGCTGGGAATTAAGGTAAATAATAGATTGCAGAGTAAATATTGATACTTAGATTCAGTGAAAAAGTAATATTTCAAATAGACAAAAAACAGAATATAAGGAAAAAAGGTATTGGAGAGTCAATTCCTTTGTAAGAAGAGTATGGGTATGAGCACAAGATGGGCGAATCATTGGGCACTGAAGTGCCATGGGATGTACCCTAAATAACAAATGCCTAATGGCAGGTAATCTCATCGTTTCGATAGCGAAACTTCCCTAAATATATATATAATATATATATATATAATATATATACTATATTTATATATAAATATATATATATAATATAATATATTATATATATATATATATATATACAAATATATATATGAATGAAAATTCAGCATCCGCGCATCCGCGGATGAACTTAAATATCCGCATTTACATCCGCATCCGCGGATAATAAAAATTTAACATTCGATACATCACTAATTTACAGTATATATATATATATATAATAATATATTATATATATATATAGATTTTGTATGTATATATATATTTATCTATATATATATAATATATACTATATATTATATATTATATGTATATTATATATATTAATTATAAATATATATATATATATAAGGCATTCAAAAGAAAGCGAGACTCACCTACATATTTGTATTATATAGTATATATATATATATATATATATATATATATATATTATATTATATATATTTATAATATAACTATAAAATAAAGTATATATATATATAATCGATTTTGCTGGATATTAAATTTTCCAATGAAAATTTGCATAAATGCTGTTTAGAATATTACTCACTCATTACATAAATCAAAATTTTTAGAGAGCAACTAATTTATAACAGGAAAAAAGAATCTATGAAGTATATATATATATATATATATATATATATATATTTATATATACTATGATATATAGATATAATTTAATTTATAGAAGATATTATATATATATATTTGATTATATTATATATTATATATATATATATATATATATATATATATATACTATATATATATATGAGGACCATCATTAAATTGATAGGACTAGTGTGGGGAGAGAGATGTGGTTCAGAGTTAAAACAGGCTTGACAAGGAATATAGCGTTCATTCTGTTCACAATGTACTTTGCTAACTTCTTAAAAAAAAATACGTGCAAGGAACGATGTTGAATACAGGTTAGGTTAAGTTAGGTTAGGTTAGGTTAGGTTAGGTTAGGTTAGGTTAGGTTAGGTTAGGTTAGGTTAGGTTAGGTTAGGTTAGGTTAGGTTAGGTTAGGTTAGGTTAGGTTAGGTTAGGTTAGGTTAGGTTAGGATAAGTTAGGATAGGTTAGGTTAGTTACGGGTGTTGTAACAGTTATAAAGAACGAGCAGCATGAGTTACAAGTAGCAGTGAATGTGTGGAATGATGTAATAGAAAGCTGGGAATTAAGGTTAATAATGGGTTGCAGAGTAAATATTGATACTTAGACTCAGTGATAAAGTAAGATTTCAAATAGACGAAAAACAGCTGAAACAGGTGTGTAGCTATACGTATTTGGGGTTATCATTTCATGAGATTAGAATGATAGAACAGAAAGGAAGAGGAGCTGAAAAGGAACTAAATTAAAGAATAAACAAATACTCGAGGATTGTTATGCCCGCAGCAAACACAGAGAGGAACGCCTGTGGAAGGAAAGGTGTCCATATGCATAAACAGATGGAGGGGAATCTGTGGAAAAAAACTATAGTTTTGAGGGAAGAGAATTTGAAGATTGTGTAGGTCATAGCTCTATCCGAGGATCTTACTGTAAGGAGGCATTTTTGTATGACTGACACTTGACAGGCTTATGTAACAAGATGAATAATTAGAAAGGCTAGCATGGAAGTCTCTATCATTACAAAAAGGCCAACGTCTCAAAAATTTTGGGAAATGTTCATATATTTTTCGATAATAAGAGATTAAAATGAAGTTCCTAGATTAGATCAAATTGGGTTAGGTCATGTTAGGTTAGGTCAAATTCAGGGTGCTTCTCCATTTTATGTTTCCATTGATATATTTGTTAGAACTGTTTAATAGGATATTTTATGCTTATTTATGCTTATTTATTTAAAATATTAGATTTAATATATATATTTTTTACTTTGGCAGGTTGTTAGTTTAGGATAAGTTAGAATAGGTTACGCTAGGTTAGGCTATGATACGTTAGGACATATTGGGTTGCTAGGTTAGATTTGGGTTAGGTTTAGGTTAAACTAGGATAAATAAGGACAGATTAGGCTATGCTAGGTTAGGTTTTGGTTAGGTATTGTTAGATTTAGGTTAGGTTAAGATAAACTAGGTTAGGCTAGGATAAATTAGGTTAGGTTAGGTTAGGTTTGATTAAGTAGCCTAAAAATGATAAATTTAGCATTTAAAGAAAATATTTAAGATAATTCAAAAATGCAACGTAGGGATAAATAAACCATAAAAATTCAATAAACTCATTTATAACAAAAACGTTTCCCGTAGCTTAGTCGGTAAAGCTCTGTACTCGTATTCCCTATAGCCCAGGATCGAATCCTGGTGTTGTGTGGGCTAATCACTACACATCTTAAGTCACTCGAGTATTGTAACCAATGTTGTAGTAAACCAGAAATGGAGAATTATGGCAGGAAACAAGCCGTCTACCATGGCTCAAAGGTAACGAGGTATAGGGCCAGGGGCTCGATCTCCCTTTCGGATACTAGGTAGCAATTACCTAGAGAAACTTTCCTACTAGAATAGGGCTATGCCCGTGAAGGGGTGAACTTTTATAATTGTAAGAAAATCTAAATAAAAGCAATTTTTAACAAAGATATCTTTGGGGGACATGAAACGGAAAAGCTTCAATTCTGTTAAAGCATTTGCAGGATAATCATTTTGTAATATGTGTTAAATACATTTTACAGGCGTTAGTAGGGCGTCGAAAGAGTCGCGTTTTAAGTTAAAAGCAAATTGTTGGATGTTATTATCCGTCAAACATATATATAAAATACTTTTTTTGTATTTCTAATTGTGAGTGAAAGCTAAGCAAGAGCTGGAAGAGAGAGGAGAGAGAGAGAGAGAGAGAGAGAGAGAGAGAGAGAGAGAGAGAGAGAGAAGAGAGAGAGACGAGAGAGAGAGAGAGAGAGAGAGAGAGAAATTTTCTTTAAAATATAGTTAAAAATCTGGCGAACAATGGCAACTCCAAATGTCTTAAATTGTTATAACATATTTGTAAATAAAACTTTCTCATTTCTTTATAACTTAAAAAATGAACTAATTTATTACATGTTTTAACATTTTATATTTACAAATAACGTCATTATTATTATTATTATTATTATTATTATTATTATTATTATTATTATTATTATAGTATTATTATTATTATTATTATTATTATTATTATTATTACATATTATTATTATTATTATTATTATTATTATTATTATTATTATTATTATTATTATTATTATTATTATTATTATTATTATTATTATTATTATTATTATTATTATTATTATTATTATTATTATTTGAAAAGGAAAAACGATAAATTTTGGGAATTGTTTGTTTAAATATTTTTAATAATGATTATTTATTAATTTTTTATACACTGAGCACTCTCTCTCTCTCTCTCTCTCTCTCCTCTCTCTATATATATATATTATATTATATATATATATTATATATATATACTATATATATATATAATATATATATTATATATATACATATATCTATATATTAATATATTATATACTATATAGTTATATAATATATATATATATACTATATAAATAAATAAACTAAAGAAAGAGCATATAATGGGAAGATAAAGAAATTACTGCCTTCTCTGGATTAACACCACCTGTGCGAATGAGCGACAAGTATACCGAGGCTATACAACTTTTTAGCTTCCTCCACCAAAAAAGTTGGTTCCGAAGAACACGTTATACGCAACCGAGCTCCCGTCAAGGCGACTTCACCAGGTGTTCAGTCGATGGTTTTTTTTTTTTTTTTCCCCTTAATTTTTTTTTCGGGGGTTTTTTTTTCTTTATATTTTAGATGTTTAAATATTGCATATTAATCGCAATTGAAGATTATCTAAAGACAGAACACTATAATTGGCGAAAGTTGAAAAAATAGTGTCCTCTTCGCAACAGCGGTGTTCAATCCCAGAGAGGCAGTTAATTCTTTTATCTTCCTATTATATGTTCTTTATTTATTACACTTCTAATTTTCAGCTTGTAATGCCAATCATTTAAACATTTAATACATATATTATATATATATATATATATATATATAATATTATATATATATATAATATATATATACTATATATAATATACTATTTATATTATTATATATATATATATTATATATATATAATATATATATATCTATATATATATATAATATATACTATTATATATATA
>JABUQX010100760.1:0-2500 GCA_015478945.1 Trachelipus rathkii | reverse complement strand
CAGTAGCTTTGTGATCATGGATGCCAACAGAAAATTGTAGAACAATCTTCCCCATTAGCAGAAATATGTTCACGATGAGGCAAATTTTTCCAGAGACACCATATCAACTTTCACAACAATCACATATGGGCTGATGTGAACCCCCACGTGCAATAGTTGAAAGCCGCCATCAACACCAGTTTTTCATTGAATGGTATGCGGTCGGAAATTGTTGGCGAAAATTCTGATGGTCCATTCTTTTTTTTTTCTACCAGCGCAGCTTACTGGAGAACATATTATCGCCAATTCCTTGAACATGACTTGCCTACACAACTGGAAGACGTCCCATTACAATTAAAGATTGAAAATGTATTTCATGCACGACGCGCTCCAGCTCATTTCAGTTAGTCTGCTCGTAAACTATTTGAACGACTGATATCACCCGTGGACTAGGTCGAGGAGGAACAGACACCTTGGCTTCCGCGGGTCTCCGACCCTTAAATCATTTATTATCTTCTTGTGGGGTCCACCTTGAAAAATGGTTTATACCAGCAACAGTTGAAAGTCCCGAAGAATTAGGCTCGCAAATCGTTCTTGTGACACATTTCGGGCGAACACACGATATATTTGAACGTGTCCGCCAATCAATGCGACGCAGAATAGAGGCCTGTATATTGGGGCCCGGCGGCCCCGCTGGGGGTGTTCATTTTCAACATTTGTTATACCCTTAGTGCACCCATTGCTTCCTACTATTTCTGTTGTATATTCTCTTCTGTGCAGTAATAACTATATGTATGTTATTAAAATAAATGACATTGAATTAGTAATTACCTTTCCAAATTTAGTTACTGTTTATTGGACAATGTCCCACATGAGTTTCATCACCTTGTATCTTGGAAATGAGGCGTTTCGGTGAAATGTTTATTAACACATTATCTATCTTATTATTTTATTTTAGGAATATCATACTGAATTTTTCGCAATATTAATGATACACCCTATATATATTATAATATATAGATATATATATTATATAATATATATATATATATATATATAATATATATACTATATATATATATATATATTATATTATATATATTATATATATATATTATAATATATATATATATACTATATATAATAATATATATATTTGGCGCCCCCATTTCCCTCCTACGAGAAACGGGATACATCAAGATATTGTACCATCACAGCAGAGCAGAACCTGAGATCCGGTAGAAAAAGCGTGTCGACGTTGGTCTGATTCCCTTACATTTGAGACAAGTCTAGCCAAGAGTATATCCTCTGTCTTAGTTATTCTGGGAAAAATATATTTGACAGTGGGGGGGAGGGTTCTTTATTTATTTTTAATTTGCATTCTTGAAGGAAGGGATGTTGCTTCCAAGAGCAGAAACGAGAGAGCATTGCGCGGGTTTGATGGTTCAGAATTTGTTCCCTAGGATATTTCGGGTGAGGGGCTAGAACTATGGCAGTTATTTGAATATGTCGGAGATTGTTCGCAAGATGTAAATTGTATGTGATATGTTTACGTAATAGGAGTATCTGGATGTGTGTGTGTGTGTGTGTGTGTGTGTCGTGTTGTATATGTTAAAATAGTATAATGTTGGAATTAATTTTGTTCCCCTTGGGTATGGGGTATTGCTGTAATGTTTGTCGCAGGGTGTGTTCTAATGAAAGTTATTGACTGTAAAACTTGATAGCATCATATCAGGTTAAGATGTGCTTTTAAAGGGAAAATTTTTGTTTCAGTTAGTAGATGATGGATGGGTGTGTGCAGTGAAGGCAGCTGTTATTACTCTGAGAACTTTTGATATTGTGGGAGCCCAGGTAGGTGATGCTAATTTAGAGGAGAACGGATGTATTATCTGTATACTATTATGGGAGTTCTTTTATGTTAGCTAAAGTTTGTTCCAGTTAGTGTTTTCATCTACCACTGCAGGGTTGTGGAGTCCTGTGGGGTGTTCAAGAAATCCTACTCCGACTCCAATCCTACTCCGACTCCGTCCTCTGAAAATACCGACTCCGACTGCCACCCTTTGAAAAATTACGACTCCGACTCCACACCTTTGAAAAATTACCGGCTTGACTTCCGACTCGACGCCGACTCCACCCTCTTCAAAAATTACCGACTGGATCTGGATCCGAATCCGACTCCGACTCCACTCTCTTCAAAACTACACGACTCCCCAACTCCGCGACTCGACTCGACTCCGACCACAACCCTGAGTTTTCAGTCATTTACTTTGTGTGGACTCTTGAAGTTAGATTGCTTTCTGTGGGGGAGTGAATGTCATCATACGATCAAAAGATTCAAAACTTAGGGTTTTGGGTTATTTGTTGAGAGGAGTGTACTTGTTAGATAGAAATATTGGCTGGGTGAATGTTGGATTCTCTTATGTCTGTGATGAATAAGGTAACAGTAGAATTTTGAAGTGATGCAGTCATTCTGTTAGCTGTTAGCTGTTAGCTATTATTACAGTGGTTTATAATATCTCTC
>JABUQX010100759.1:7500-10000 GCA_015478945.1 Trachelipus rathkii | reverse complement strand
TCATATTGATGTTTTGAAAGAAGGGAGTGGGTTCCAGTTGATACATGGAAAAATGGTACTTGGAAGAATTTCAAAGATTTCAGATATAATAGAAGGGACAGCTATCTATTGAACGATAATTACAAGATTCAAAGCTATTACTTTTCTTCGGAATTGGTTGGTTATATGCAATTATTAGTGCTAGGGCACAAAAAGTAGAGTCGAAAAAGAAAAAGCGCCAGTTAAGAAGCACAGTCTCTCAAAACACGGAGAGAAACTCCTCCAGTTCGAGCACCCAGTCTTTCTGATGTTTATAGATCTCGGGATCCCATGTACTTGGGCATGTGTAATCACAGGCAGAGACATGGAATACCTGAAAGGAGATGGAGTAGGTTGACTGATGCCAGAATCGTCCAAGGTGGAATTAGATTAAAAAGAGGTCGAAAAGACTAGCCTTTTCAAAAGGAGTGTTAGCTGGATATCCGTCAAAGCGAATTAGAACAAGAAGGCAGATTTATAAAAGCTCTTAAAGATAGCTCTGGCAAAGACCAGATATTTCTATCAGTAGGTGAACCAAGAAGGTTAGCGCATTCTCATTTTGTGAGAGTAAGCTTGACCCGTCGAATAATACCACTGCAACCACTCCCAGCTGTATGAAAATTACCAAGAGTGATAGGAGAACGAGAGCTTTCCTTTCCCGATAAGTGTTGTCTCTATCCTAACAAGCACAAGGGTAAGTTCCATCGAATCACGGATTTTGAGGAGAAAAAGAAGTTAGTTGAAGATGGAATGAAGGTACTCATCCCATTGGCAATTACGGTCCTTACTTTTTCAGCAGATTAAAACCATTCTCAATTTCAAAGCATTTTCAAAGCAGTTCAAGGATATAGGAGTATCAGAAAGTACGTTGATGGCAGTGTGGAGCTGCTTCAGAAAAAGCATTAAAACTAAGTGTAAAACTGTACAAAATTGGAGTCAGAGTTGCCGATAGGAAAGAGAGGTGTATATTTATAACGAGGAAAAGTGGTGAAACATAAGTCAAGTATGTTTAGGATTGATTAGAGCGGTCTTGGTTATGTGTCGGTTCCCTAATCAGCTGTCCCATATAATAAAGAATAATGAATAATCTAGTCTCCTTCCAACTGTATCAGAATGAAGATAGTCCAACGACTCAGAGTGATTTACGTTGAAATTTCCTAAGTAGATAACGTTAGCATTTGGGCGAGAAAATATAACAGACTCATGATAGCTTGTAAGATATTCAAAAAGAATAAAAAATATGTCCCATATAAAAGGGCAGCAGCAGAAGCGCAAGAAAATCATAGTAGTATTTTAAAGCAGAGTTGAAGTCATAGAATACTAAAATTGAAGCGAGATACACGAGTTTTAGAGTTTATTTAGACACAAACAACATCTTTCTGAGAGCAAATGTAAAACAAGCAATGATGAATGAACCATTTATAGATAAAAACTTTACTTTTAATTCGTAGTATATCTCTCAATTGCCAAGTATAATATTAATTTATAATTCTTCCCATACCTATGTTCATATAAACGTTGTACTATAGATTTTTCGGTTTTTTTATATATATTCTATTCATCTACTGGTTTTTTTTATATCGTACCTATATATATATATTACATATTTATACAATTATCATTTTTATGTTTATTATATTCATTATATATATTATATTTTTATTGAATATCATATACTAATATCTACTTATTTAGTTCTGTTTATGATTTTTGATCATATTATGATTTTATTCTCTTTTAACCACTCCCAGCTGTATGAAAATTACCCAGAGTGCATCTTAGGAGCAACGAGAGCTTGTATTCTCTTCCCGAGAAGTTTGTCTCTATCTTTAGACTTACGGTAAGGCAAGGTAGTTTTTTCTCATCGAATTCCAACGATTTTTGAGGATGAAAAAAGAAAGTTAGTTGACCAGCCAATTGGAATGAAGTACTTCATTTCCCACATTTAGGCGGAATTACGTTCTTACTTATTTTCAGCAAGAGTTAATAACCATTCTCTATATTTTCAATAGTCATTTTCAAGATGCCAGATTTCTAAGGATATTACGTTGTATAATGTTCAGAATACGGTATCGTCCATTTCTTGTTTGATGGCACGTGTGGAGCTGCTGCAGAAAAGCATTAAAACTAAAGTGTAAAACTGTACCAAACAATTGGAGTCAGAGTTGCCGATAGGAAAGAGAGGTGATACTATTCTTATAACGTAGGAAAAGTGTGTTGAAACTATAGTCGAAATGTATGTTTATCTGGTAATATGTTATTAGACGCGTTCGGCTTGGTTAGTGTCGTTCTTATATTCAGTTCTGCATGCCTTATTCATAATGAGTAACTGAATGAAGTAAGTTCGGTTAGTCATCCTTCCAACTCGTATCACAGAGTCGATAGGGAGTCCAACGTATTATCAGTATGTGATTTCACGACTCTTCTCTTGTTGAAAATTGTCCTCAAGTATGATAATCTGATTAGTCTTTGCGGCGAGAAA
>JABUQX010100759.1:0-2500 GCA_015478945.1 Trachelipus rathkii | reverse complement strand
TATGTGTTCATCTTTTTTTTTTTCTTTTTTTTTTTAAGATGTTAGTTTGCAAAGTGAATAAAAATGATTGTATATATATATATATATATATATATATATATATAATATATATATAATCTATTATATTATATATATATATATATATATATATATATTATAGTATATATATATATGCTATATATATATATATATATTTATATATAGATATATATATATAATATATTATTATATATATTATATATATAATACTATAAAATATATCTATATATATTTTTTCCGATACAGCGTATATATATTTTTATTTTACCACGACAATCGGCTTTTAATTATACATATATACTTTTATGATGATATCCCTTTTATTTATTATTATCTTATTTATAATCTATTACTTTTATTTATATATATCTATATTATAGTATATATTATATATCGTACTTTACTAATACTATATATATACGACACTTACATGCTTTATACGCTAATTTACTTTATTATCATCTCATAGTTTATGTAATATCATATATTGATAATCAGACTGTTGCCATTATCTATATCTCTCAAGCTTGTTCATTAGTAGTATATATCTAGGTCCTGACACTAGTTTTATTTATCTATATTATTATTTATCTAATCATCACTGTTTAATTACTTTTTGTATAGTTATATATTATGCTTAACTATTATATTCATTATATACTTCTACGCTTTAGTCAATCTTTTCTATGATTTTATATACCGTACACTTGATTAATTTAACTTTACGTCTGGCTCTCTTTTTCCTACTCTTTAGGTATGTCTATTCGCTTCAACTATTATCCTTATTATATTATATATACTCTTCTCCCAACCATACTCTTTCCATACCCTCCCTACGTACACCGCTTTCTTACTCCTATTGTTGTCACTATCTATATATAGACTATACTACTAGCTCATCATATTAATAGTACGTTACGAGTACATATTATTATTATTCTTTATCTTTTCATTTTATTAATACTTTCTCAGCATAGATTATCTTACAGTACTTTATTTATAGTTTCTCTCTTCTCTTAGCTTTATATTCACCTTTCCTTACTGAGGATTCGCTCACTTATTCTGGTTACGTTATTATATATTGTTCTTTTCGGTATCTTTTGTTCTTTTCATCTTTTTCTTCTTCTTTCTTATGTCTTTGTTCTTTTTATAAAATTTCTCTTTTTTTGGCATTTAAATAGTAGTTTTATAATGAAACGTTTAGTCGATTAATAACTGGTAAACTGACATGAACCAATGTTTTAACATGTATTCCTCTTTTTTTTTTTTCTTTTTTTAAAGAAGTTAGAAACTAATGACGAATATCTTCTTTCAGGGTTTTCAATATACCCTCAATAAATATATGACACCCCTAAATTTAGTGTATAATGTATAATATATATATACTATCATATATATATATATATATATATATATATATCTATATAATATATAGTATATATATATATATATATATATATATATATATATATAATAACTATATAATATATATAATATATATATATATATAATATTATATATATATAATATATATATAGTATATTATATATATATATATATATATATATATATATATATATTAATAATCTATATATATATATATCTATATATAGTATATATATATATATATCGTTGATTGAAAGGCAAAATGTCATAAAGAGACAAGTTAGTAATTTTTAAAGTAGAGCGACTTATAAGAAAAAAAAAAAATTAATCGTTATCGTAAATTATGATTTGTTTTTGTTTTGCGGTTTTTACTTTACTTTTTCTTATCTTTAATATTATTCGAAGCGAAAGTAGTTTAAATTCACGCTAAAAAGGGTTGTTTCATAAAATTTCATTTATATTTCTTTAACATGGTTAATTTAAGGTCGAAATATTGTTGTAGGGAAGCTGAAAAATATCATCATTTGATTTCCGGTACACATTAATTGTTTTAAGATACCGAACGAAAACCTAATGTCATCAAAATTGGTAGCTTTATCACGCTTTAGGCTTTCAAACGACGATATATAGTATATATATATATATATATATATATATATATATATATTATATAATATATATATATAATATAATATTATATATATATATATATATATATATATATAATATATATATATATAATATATATATACGTAAAATATATATATATATATAATATATATATATATTAATATATATATATTTATTAATAAATAAATATATAATAAATAAAAATAATAATATATTATATTATATAATAATATATTATAATATATATATAATATATATATATATATATCTATATATTATTATAATAATTTATATATATATATATTATATATATTATATATATATATATATCATATATATATATATATATATATATATATATATATATATATAATATATATATATATATATATATATTATAATATACAATTCATATATATATATATATATATATAATATACTATAT
>JABUQX010100758.1:0-19913 GCA_015478945.1 Trachelipus rathkii | reverse complement strand
GGGTCGATTTATGTTGGGTCTAAGAATAGCTTTAAGGGGTAAATTTCCTGAAGAAGTGAGTTTAATATTATTGAGTAAGATGTATTTTAATTATTTAAGAGAAATGTTAGGTATGGGTAAGAAAGATTGTTATTAGAGGGTTATAATTGTGAGTTGATAAAAGGATTTTTTTTTGCTTGTTTTAAGGGCACTTTGCTATAATGAAATGAGGTAAGCAAAGTTTGTTAAAAAATAGAGAAAAGGTATAATTTTTAGTTTGTAGAAAAAGGGAGCAGCATATTCTCAGAGGCTCTGAGAAATAAGGAATAGAAGTGTTCCTATTTTTTGTTGTGGGTTTGAAATGGAATGAAAATCATGTATGTAACCTTGGGTGCTAAGTACGTTTGCGATAAACAGAGAAATTGGAGGGTAGAGAGATTATTGACCAGGTTATAAGAACATCAAGAATGGTAGGGAATTATTTTTAGAAGTTTCAATAGTAAATTTAGTCGTGATGATTAGGGTTAAATATGTGAGAAAATCAAAGTTATATATGTGGGATTAATGTTGGGAGGATAGATGCAATAAAATGTCATCCACATCATCCTGTAACCAAGTAACATTTAGGAGAATGTGTTGGGGGAATAATGATAAATTTCAGAAGTTCCATGAAAATATTACTTCGGACAGGAGAAAAGGGGAGAACCCCATACTAAAGACCGGGAATTTTGTTTCAGAAATGTTATTAAATTCGAAAAAGTTGTGTTCTATAGGACCGACCGGGCCCGGCCCCGGCCAACCCCGGCATTTTTTGCGACCCCGGCCCCGGCCAAAAATCAGGAAAAACTGGGGCGTTAACTGTAAATTTACACTAAATTATAGAGGGTTAAAATCAAACAAAATAAAAAAATATAGTTTTTAACTTCCATTACTCCTTTGTTATAAATTGATGCAAAAATATATAAAACATACCTAAATATAATCAATTTTTTTTTGAAATTACTATGATTTCAAATTGAAATTAATAAGACATATTCTAATTTTTCCGAGTTTTTATCATAAAAATATTCGAAATTTTATATATCAAACGAATTCGGAAAAGGAAATAAATTTATTTTTTAAATATTAATTATTTAATTATATTTAATTATAAATATCTTCAAAAAAATTAAATATTTTTCCGAAATCTCTTTTCAAATTTATTTATTTAATTGACATACTATATATCTCTTAAAATGTTTACAGTATATATTTTAAATTTGCAGACCGATGTAGGAAAACTAGTGTGAGTATATATATATATATATATATATATATATAATATATATATTATATATATATATATATATATATATATATTATATATATATATATAGGTATATATATAATATATATATATATATAATATATATATAATATATATATATTTTTAAATATTTTATATTTATTTTAATTTAATATATATATAATATATGATAATATATAATATATATATATACTTTAGAGAGGAGGCCCTTGGATTCTTTTTAGTGTTTTGCTTTACTGTCACTTCATTTTATTACTAAATGTACACAAAATATAAAAACATTGTTAAGACACTTTTTTTTAATGAAATAAATTTTAAATAGGAAAGCTAAATTTTCGTCCCGACACGCGAGACCTATTCAGGCTAAAGGACTGGATTTCTTTCTTGATCTTCATCAGTTCAAGTGTTTTTCAGTTGGTCTGCTATTTTTGTTATGGTGTTGTTGCAAAAAATTTTGAGTGTTTCTGATATTCATTTGTAAAAATCAATCTTAAACTTCACCGCGGATGCTATTGTTAGTTGTTACTATTATGAAAATGCAAAGGCAATTCCATGATTTGCGAGTTCTTGACCTGTGATTGATATTTCTGCATCGTCTTTATATTGTGAGTATTGATAGAAGTGGCCGTGTGTTACGCCTAGACTTGTTAAAGCGCTGAATTTTTAGCTGCCTTTGAGGTCATTCGTATTGTTGATTTTTCTTCTTTGCAAATCTATGGTTTCACCTATATATGTTTTATTGCACATTTTGCAGGGCATGTGATATATACAGCTTTGGGGGAGATTTCTTTTCGTTTGGGGGGTTGAGAATGTTTTTTTAAGGTGATGTTATTTGATGGAATGAGGTAATATTTTTTGATAATTGTTTTAACGAATATAATGGTAATGGAGGAATTGGTAAAAAGAGGTGTTGCTATTTTTCTGGAAAAAGGTGCTATAGTACCTCTTTTTGCTTTGTTAAATGCTTTTGATTGAAAAACTCAGGATAGTAAATGATTTGAAAGTATTGTGGATGTATTTAGTTTCTTGTGCTAAAGAGGGGGAGAGCATATACCAAAGGCACGGAGAAATAGAGATGAAAGAACAGCTAATTTTGTGTTTTGGGAATGATTAGATAGCCAATGTATATAGTTTGGTGCGAATGTGGTTTGCATTATATAGTAATTGCAGGTGTATGTTATTTCTCATTTGATTAGGTATCGAGGAAGGGATAGAGTGGTTGGAAGCATTCTATCCGTATACTGAACTGAAGCGATGAATAGAGGTTAATAATAGGTTAGACATCAAGGGTTGGTGTTTGAGGGGAGGAGACAAAAATTCATCATTTCATATCTAATTACCATTAAACATGTTTAATAAAGGGTGGGTAAAATATGATAAAATTCTGTTAGTTCCATATATATGTTACTGAGTATGGGAGACAGTGCGGGTCCCATACTCAGGCCGAAAGTTTGTTTCATTCTTTCATTAAAATGAAAGAAGTTATGTTGTAATGAAAGATTGGCCTTCCGTTCATATATTAAACAGCTCATTAATCTCTCAATACAACATAACTTTCTTTATTTTAATGGCAAATATTACAAAAAAACTTTCGGCCTGAGATGGGATCCCCACTGTCTCCCATAATCAGTAACATATATATGGAACAAACAGAATTTTATCATATTTTAACCCCACCCTTTATTAAACAAGAGTTTATGGATTAGATATGTTAGATGACATTTTGTCTCCCTCCCTCACACAACCCCAACCCTAATGATGTCCTAAAACTATATTACCTCTATTTATCCTTCAGCTTCAGTATACGATAAGAAAAGCCTTTCAACAAACTCATATTCCCCTTCCTCGTACCTTTAATCACATGAATAAAACAATTATTGCAAGTTTACTATATATAGAAAACCAACATTGGCGCACCAAACTATATACAATGGCGGTATCTAATCATTCCCCAAACACAAAATTACCTGTTCTGTCATCTCTATTTTCCGTGCCTTTCGTATATGCTGTCCCCCTCTTCTAGCACAAGAAACTAAATACATCCACAATACTTTCAAATCACTTTACTATCCTGAGTTTTTCATCACAGAAGCATTTAACAAAGCAAAAAAGAGGTACTATAGCACCTTTCCCCGAAAAATAGCAACACCTCCTTTTTACCAATTCCTCAATTACCATTATATTCGCTAAAAACAAATATTACAAAAAATATTACCCTCATTCCATCAAAATACATTCACCTTAAAAAACATTCCTCAAACCCCAAAATAAAAAGACAATCTTCCCCCAAAGCTGTATAGTATCAACATCCCCCTGGCAATACTTGCAAAATAAAACTATATTATAGCGTGAAACCATGATTTGCAAAGAAGAAAAAATCAACATACATGACCTGCACAAGGACAGCAAAATCAGCTTTAACAAGTCATAGGCGTAACACAGGCCACTCTATCAATATCAACAAGTATAAAGATGATCAAAAATATCAATCACACGAACCATCGCAAAATCAGGGAACTTTTGCATTATAATAGTAACAACTACACATTAAGCATCCCGGTGAAGTTAAGATAGATTTTATACAACATGAATATCTGAAAACATCAAAATATTTCAACAACACCATGAAGAAAATAGCAGACCAACTGAAACACACTTGAACTGATGAGGATCAAGAAAGAAATCCAGTCCCTTAGTCGAAGAGAGTTCTCGCGTGTTGGCGACGAAGAAATTAGCTTTCCTTTTTAAAAATTATTTTCATTAAAAAAAAAAGTGTCTTTAACAATGTTTTTAATTTGTGTACATTTAGTAATAAAATAAGAGTGACAGTAAAGCATAATACTAAAAAGAATCCAAGGCTTCCTCTCTAAGGTAAATATATATCACTACGACAAAGTAGTTCCTCTAAACTATATATATAATATACTATATATACTATATATATAATATTATATATATATATATATATATATATATAATAATATAATATATATATATTATATATATAATATACTATATAATATATATATATATATATACTATATTATATATATATATATATATATATATATATATTATATATATATACTATATATAATAATAATATATATATATATAATAATATATAATATATATATATAATATATATAGATATACTATATATAATATATATATTTAATACATTATCTCTAGAAAATCAATTATTTCTATTAAAAAAATATCTTCGAAATATTTATTACTGAATTAATTAAATGTATTACTTTTATTATAATAAATTATTAATAATTGAAATTATAATTTAATTTTCATCCTAAGTGTTAAGACTTTCAGTGTTTTTGACTAACATTTTCTAATTTTAGCTAACCCCGGCCCCGCTAAATTAGAGCCCCGGCCCCGGCAAAATTCCCGCCCCGGTCGGTCCCTAGTTCTAGGGTATAGTAGGATTAATTGTTTTCAAGTGTCAAATGGAAATGGTAATATGATAATGGTTATCAATAAACGTGATAGGAGTGAAAGGGTTAAAGGAACAGGTACAGAGGTGAAGAGTGAAGTTACATCAAAACTTACGAGGGAGTGGGAGTGTGGGTTGATGTTTCTGGTTTTGATGATGAAATCTTCAGGATTGGTAATGTGTGATGATGATGAGATGTGTCCAACAAGAGGGGAGAGTTGTTTAGCTAGCCATTTGGATAATTTATAGGAGACAGAATCTATGTTAGAGATGATAGGGCGGAGAGGGGTATTAGGTTTATGGGTTTTAGGGATTCCATAGAATTTGGAAAGGCAAGGGAAGGTGGCTTTTTCATTATGCAGGTGAACATGTTTCGAAAGAATGTTTTTTAGTTTGTAGTTTATGTTAAAGTTAATGAAAGTTTTTAATGAATTTAGTGATGGAAGGAATATGATTGTTATCAGAGTAGATTGTTTACATTTATGTTTGATAGTCAGTTTTGTTAAGTAAACTAATATTATTTACATTTGTGGATCTTGTAATTATGACTAGTTGTTTTTTGTAAGTGAATAGAGAGCTATGTAAAATTAGGAGGGTGTTTTCTGTTTATTTAGGGAGTTGAAAATCTCTTGGGTGCATTTCTACTTTATATTTTTCAAAGTCCACAATAAATTTCAAAATCGGGTCCAAATTTTGTAGAGAAAATGAGTCTGTATCCCAAAATGATTTTTTGATCCATCGATAGTTCTAAATCTGATTTATTTATGATGTTATTAAAATTAGAATTCTTCACCCAAACACTATTATAATAAATAGTATTAAATTTGTTAAGTTTTCTCTTTTTTTTCATTGATGATAAAATCTTTTCTTTGATGTGCTAAATTGAGTAACTGGGTGAAGGTATCGAGAGAGTTTGGGTTCTGTTTATACCATGACTCTTGGAAAATTTTGAAGTATTTAAAACTTTGTCCGAAAGCAAGTTTAATTTCTTTCTTGATAGTTGAAATTTTGCTAAGAAGAATTTCCCTATGTATATATATCAGGGAAAGGGTTATTATCATTTGTTGAAAGATTGTTAGGTAACAGAGTCTTAAGTATAACAATTTTTTAGGCAGTTTTTGATGAAGCTTAATTGAATCTTTCTAATATTAGATGAAATCATTTGATCTCTGTATTTGAGAAATTTTTTCCTAAGTTCGTAGTTAAGATCTCCTAAGTTGATATCAGGCATATTGAATGTATTGTAAGTATTCAGCAAAGATCGCAAAGGATAGTATATAATAGAAGCCTTTATATAAAATCTTGTTAATAATTTAGAAAGGAAAGTCACTATTTAATAAGTTACTTAAGCACAAATTTTGCGTTTCTTTTTCTGAAACCTCATTAGTGCTAGTTTCTGCAAGAAACACCACCTGGGATGTGGAATTTTACATACATAAAGTTGGTGAAAGTAATTTCTATTTTAGTATAAGGGAATGGTGTGTTGAAAAGTGGAGTCAGGCATTCAGAATGTAAACCAAGGGGTGCGTGACAAGCATGAAGAAAAAACTTAAATTTATTTTTTAGTATATATATATATATATATATGAGTTGTAAATATATAAAAAAAAAATAATATATATATATATATATATATATATATATATATATATATATATATATATATATATATATATATATATATATTATATATATATATATATATATATATAATATATATATAATATTATTGTTTCAGAAAGGTACAAAATGGATCTATTTTTTTATTTTTGGGGTGCGCCACTAGGAAAAGAAAAAGATGGGAACCACTGCCCAGAGCACTAATAAACACTTTATTAAGTACTAAACTCTACTTTATATATTGCCCACATAAACCTCTTTACCATATTGTATTTACTGTATTTTAATGTTAAATACCCTAAAAAGACTTGATATACATGAAAAAAAGTAATTTAAAACAAAAACAAAAAAAAAACATTTTGGCCTTTGGTTTTTTTTTTTTTTTTTTTTTAAAGTTTTTTTTTTTAAAAAAACGAACACGGTTTTTTTTTAATCCCAACCCTAAACTCACAATTAAATAATACTGCGATTGTTCATGGGAAGTGAATAATGTCAGAAGGGGGTTCCCAGCCCCAACAGCTATGCGAAGATAGTCTTCATATTGACCAACTGCGTCGAGCAGTAGAACCACAAGTAGACCAGAAATTAATTATAGCATAGCTTCTTTATTTGTAATTCCAAATGTTGGGATTTTATTCATTTTTTGTTAAAAGACCTGATGATTCAATTTTTTTTTGCTCCTCACCTAAACTATTACAGACACCACTTTACATATTTATCTAAAATTAATATTTTTTTTGAAAAGAACTAGATTAAAAATTTTGTTACTCTGCTTTAGTTCGTTAAAAATGTTAATTTTGTTTTATTATATAGTATGATTTTCATTATAAATTTCCAATTCAGTGAATTAAAATATTTTATGAAGATTTTGATTAATTTGGTAGCTACCACTTACTAAAACTTTGGTCTCAACATCTTTCCTCACACAGATCTCCTTCTAGAACTTTATGAAGTAGTTCTATTGAAATTTTAAGCCTTATTCTTAGTTTCTACCCTAGATCCTCTCATTTCTTCTTTTCCTTTTCTCCCAGCTATTTTTATTGCGTCCAACACTGACGATAGTCAGCAATATATATATATATATATATATAGTAATATTACCGATATATATAACTATATAATAAATAGATATTACGATATATATTAGTAATATATAATATATAATATTCTATTATAATTAATATATATAATATATATAATATAATATATATATATTATATATTATATACTATATATATATATATATTATATATATATATATAATATATATATAATATTAATATAATATAATAACCTATTTCAGGAGGAATAGTAAAGAATGTAGGAGGTGATAGTATGGGCTCTTGTGAGTATAAATGGTTTAATAGACATATGTCCAACTCTCAAAGGGAACTGTGGGAAATACAAGCCTGTTATGAAAATATAGCAACATTACAAATAAATCGTACGGGCTGTTAAATAAAAAACTACAGAGCCTATTGAATTACATTTATTGAGGTATCTGCATGATCACCAGTTGCAGGATTAGACATTACATCAGGTTTAAAGTAATTTTCCCTAAATAGTTCCACCCCCATGGCACTTCCATTACACTTTCCAACTCTCCATGCAATTGTACGTGCAACTAGCGCTTTACGAAATTTTATGTCGATCTTGTTATTATAGATGGCCCCAAGTATCATAATTGCGAGCGACCATTCCTCTCTATGTGTTTAACCTTAGTATCTTATAAACTCTGTTTGGCACGCATCCCCAGAGACCAATAATCTAAAGCGTTAGGTACTGGACCTTGGGGCCATATGTACGGACCACTGCAGGCACTATCCATTCCGAAATCGGGAATATTGTATTTATATACTGTGTACCTGATGAGTAGCATGTTGCTGGGGCCTCCGTCGGCTGGAAAGAACATACGGATCCTTGTAGCAAAAGGAACATTTCCATCCAATAATGGTATGGAAACACGTTTTAGCAAGAAGTCTGCATATCATACGCACCTTAAGCCGTATCGCAATACAACGGCCCAATCAAACACATTATCGATGACACCGCACCACACATTAACACTAAAACGATACTGAAAAATTCGAATCCAAAATGGTATGTGGATTTTCCTCTGACCACCTATGTGGGTTATGGGTGTTGTTGATCCCGTTACGAGTAAAGGTAGCTTCATCGGTGAATAATATGAATGGTATTAATGCGCGGTTAGCATTTACCCAACGACAAAACTCCAAACGTTTGACGTAATCTCCTGCTTCAAGGTGTTGCACGCGCTGTAGATGATAAGGATACAAGCCATGCTGACGCAATGTTCTCTATACTCGTGTTTGTGGAATACCGACCCTTGTAGAAATTCTCCATGTGCTTGTTGCGAGGCTTTGTTCTACCACCTGAAGAATGTTTTCTACGTCATCCACATTTGTCATCGCCACGTCAAGAGGAAATATGCCTGTACTGAGGTACTGCCCTTCTCACGAAGCTTACATATAAGCACAGGTAAAACACTCTGAAATCCGGCACACGACGCGAGAAACCGTCCTACCGGTATCCCCTAACCAAGCAAGCAATCGGCAATTCCCATTCCGCAAAAAAACCTACACAAATTTATCATGTCGCATATCTCATCGTGGCGTTATAGACCGATGGCGACATCTGATTAAAAACGGACTTCTTTAACCACCCATTGGCAGCGCAGGGTACAACGGGCGTACCGTACGGGAACAATCAATAAAATTCAAGCGACATGTAATGTTTATTCACGAAATAACGTAAACCGTACCCTGTATACAACATACAATATTGTTGGTCGTAAAGGCTAAATCACAATATTAACCTTTTATTCATAGATGGTAAAATTAACGTTCCCTATAACTAAAACGACTGTATCTCTACACACATTCAAAATAGGACAGATGTTACAGACAACATTGTTACACCGATTACTCCATACTATCACCTCCTACATTCTTTACTATTCCTCCTGAATCACCCTGTATTATATATATAAGTATAGATACTATATAATATAATATATATATATACTATATATATAATAATATATAATATAGTATATATATATATATATATTATAATATAATATATATATATTTATATATATATATATATATATATATAATATATTAACTATATTATATATATATATATATATAATATATATATATACTATATATATTATATTATATATATTTATATATATATAGTTACTTATATATATTACTATATATAATATATTATTATTATATAATATATATATATCGATAAAATATAATATATTATATTATATATATATATATATATATATATATATATAGTGGTGAATGTTGGGAGTCGACCGAAGAAAAAGTGGATTGAGTCAGTAAAGAAATGTCTGATGGAAAGGAATGGGAGTGTGGCAGAGGTGAGAAGAAAGGTGAATAATATTAGTGAATGGCGGGTTTATTTTTAGGGGGTGTATGGTTGTGGCCCTGGCCCAAGGGATAAACCCTACATTGATGAGATACCAAAGTGAGGGTCCGTTCAAGTCTCATGAAGCCCATGGGTGCATTTTTTATACTGTGAAGAGCTCTCACTTAAGGGTATGGAGGGAATGGTAGGGGAGTGACTTCCCTTTCGACTTACGTCATGTTCTTCTACTAATTTTGTTTCCAGTGTATGTTCTCCCCAATCCTAAAGTTGGGAAAGGAGGAAGAAGATGATATATACCGTACTTAATCGATCGTTTAAGGGTAAGGCATTTCATCCTGTTATTGGCATGTGAAAACTGACCCCAGACATAACAGCTATACTCATTCATCACATACTCTGCAATAAAATTTGTAACACACTTCCATCTTTTATATTCCCTACTTCCTCCACCTTGAATATTTTAAAACTCTGTGTATAAGGTATAATAGTAAAGGAATTGGAAGTTAAAGCAGTTGCAGCCATCAGGATAAGATAGCAAGTCATACTGGAAGTCATTTACGCCTTCGAGTAACAGAAAATAGAGAAATAAATAGTAAAGATTACAACAGTGGTGCCCAACCCGTAGCTCGCGGGCAACATGTTGCTCGCGTACCGTTCTAATGTTGCTCGCGACTCGCCTATTCAATTTATCACTTTATTAAAAAATTAAAGTTTTAAAAATTATATATATATTATATATATATATATATATATATATATATACTTATATATATTATAGCATTATATATATATAATATAGTTCATATATATATATATATGTAAATTAAAAATAAATATATATATATATATACTAATAATATATAATATAATATTTTTTATAAATAAAAAATTTATAAAATATATATATATATATATATATATATATATATATATATATATAATATATATATATATATATATATAGTAATATATTTTATATATATATATATATATACTTATTATATATATATTTATATAATATATATATATATATATATATATATATTTACCATCTCCCAGATAGGGAAAATTTTTTTGCCCTGTCAGTTGGACCAGCATCTTCCTTCTGGCCCCGAAACTCGTGATCCTAGAGAACTCTAAGAAACTATTTCTCGACGCAATGGTTTCCGATGGGGAGTCTTGTGTGGTAGCGCTTGACATATCTAAGGCTTCTGACAGGGTATGACACGCATCGCTACTCTCTAAGCTACCTTTCTTTGGATTTCCTCTTTCGCTTTGCTTACTTTTGTCTAGTTTTCTTTCAGATTGTTCCATTTCAGCTCTTGATGGAGCAACCTCTTTCTCCTTTCTTGTTAATTGTGGTGTTCCTAGGGTTCTGTTTTATCTCCACCTTTATTCCTACTTTTCTTTAACGGTCTTCTTAGCTGGACTTTCTAACTCTGTTCACTCTTATGCTGCTGAGTCAACTCTCCATTCCTCCACTCATTTCAAATGTGCTCCCTCGTTTGTATCTAGAGTTGCCTCTCGTCTACAGTTTTCCGATACAATTCTTGCAGATCTGATCGGGATTTCTCATTTTGCTAACCACAATCTTGTGAAATTCAACTCTTTAAAAACTCAACTTCTTCATATATATCTCTCTCTAAAACACCTCCCAACTTTCCCATCTCCTTCGACGACTCTAATGTCTCACCTGTAAACAACATAAATATTCTTGGACTGAACATCAATATTGAATTGTCTTGGAGACCTCATTTCAAATCGGTTGCTAAAATGGTCTCAATGAGGCTGGGAATTCTGTTCAGATTGAGTGAATTTTTCTTCTGCTCAGTTACTCCAGTTATATAAGAGTCTTATTCGCCCCTGTATGGAATACTGTATCACATTTGGGGTGGATCCGGTTCCACCCTCCTTTTGGATAGTGTTGAAGCTAAGACTAAGAGACTAATAACCTGTCCAATACTTTCCAATTCCCTTGAACCTCTTTCTCTGTGAGGTGATATTGGTGCCCAATATCTTTTCTATAGGTATTACAAACGGCAGGTGCTCGAGACACTCTTCACATTCATTCAACCACTGGCGTCGCCCTCGTAAAACAAAGAGGTGCCTTACTCTCACATGAGTATTGTGTGAATATTGGATACTCAAGGTTTACTCGCTGTGGTGCCTCCTTCTTTCCAGCCACATCTGTTTTGTGAACTAATTGTCTTCATCAATTTTTCCTGCAGTATTCAATCTTCCTCTCTTTAAGTCTCGCGTCGGCAGCCACATGAGGGACTGGGTGAATTTACTTTCCTTTTTTTGTTTTTTCCTTTTCCTTCTTTTTTGTTTTTTGTTTTGCCCCCTCCTTTGAAAAAGGGCCCTGCCAAAAAATATTACATTCGTATAATTATATATATATATAATTATATATATATATATATATATAATATATATATATATATATTATATATATATATATATATATAGTATATATATATATGTGTATATATATATTATATAATATATAAATATATATATATATATATATAATATATATATATATATTATAATATATATGATATATATATATATATATATATATATACTATATATATAAAATATAATATATAGTATATATATATATTAATATATATATATATAGTATATATATATAAATTTTTTTAATATTATATATATTATATATATATATGATATATATATATATATATATGCTATATATATAGTATGTATATATATATTATAAATATATATATAATATATATATATAATATTATATATATATATATATATATATATATAATATATATATATATATATATATATATATATATATTATAATATATATACTATATATAATATATATATATATATATATATATATATATATATATATATATATATAATAAATTAATGATTATTAGTGGTCGTCGTCCTATGTGTGGCTCGCCTAAAATTTTTAAATTCTTAATTTGCTCGCGATGGACTAAAGGTTGGGCACCACTGGATTACAAATTCAATAGCAAGAGAAATAAAAAAAAAATCAATCTCTTCTGAAAATTACTCCCAGTACTCACCAGAACAGAATTTCATTTCCTAACACAAACACATGCCGGGATCTTAAACTAGGTAGTTTTAGATCGCCTTTTAAATAGTATAGAGGTTCCATCAGCATCTGGAAACTATGGAGGCATAAAAAATAAACACTATGGGTTACTCTAATATGTTAACACATACCAAAATTGATTGACTAGTTTCAATTCTTATCTCAAGAAACCAAAAATCTATAGTATACAAAATTTTTTAAA
This sequence comes from Trachelipus rathkii, assembly GCA_015478945.1. Classification (NCBI taxonomy): domain Eukaryota; kingdom Metazoa; phylum Arthropoda; class Malacostraca; order Isopoda; family Trachelipodidae; genus Trachelipus; species Trachelipus rathkii. The sequence continues at coordinate 6,820 of JABUQX010100758.1, read as the reverse complement.
TTATAACCAATTAAAACCAGAATGGTGAGTTACTCTACCTTGTATAGCTTTAATCAGCCTATAATGCTCTAAGAAATTATATGATTATAATGACAAACCCTCATTATATCTTGTAACTATGAATAACTACAACTGAAAATGTGAAATAATATATCATAAACCAGGGTTAGCAAAAAGCCATGGATATTTGGCTATTTGACTCTTATATGAAAAATTATAAGGGTCAAATAGCCAATTAACCATAGCTTTTTGCCAACCCTGTCATAAACAAAAGACAATGAAATTCTTCTGAAATTCCTACCTGACTTCCATCTAACACAAAAATTTGCTCAACAGGTTCACCGTTTACTCTATATTTAGATTCTTCCTTAATATTTAAAGGTTCTTCATTTACTTAATATTCTTACTTATATTATTTGCAAGAAAAAGCTTTAGTAGCGTCAGAAAGATTTCTAAAATTGAGAAATAATAAATAATAATAAATTAATAATAAAAATAATAATAATAATAATAAATAATAATATAATAATAATAATAATAATAAATAATAATAATAATAATAATAATATCTTATTTGTACCTGACTTTTATCTAACACAAAAATCTGCTGATTAGGTTGACCATTTTTTGCATAGTCTTCCTTAATAATAATGGGCTCTTCTATTATTTCAATTTCCTCTTTGACATCCTTCTTTGGGCAAAAGTGTATTTCCTATTTAAAAGATTTTTAAAATAATAATAATAATAATAATAATAATAATAATAATAATAATAATAATAATAATAATAATAATAATAATAATAATAATAATAATAAACTTCCTTTTAACGTGCTTTATCCCCTTCTCAGAGAGTAACACGGGGACTACAGGAAATCGAACTTTAAGGCCACACAATAATAATAATAATAATAATAATAATAATAATAATAATAATAATAATGAATGGAAGAATGGAAGCCAGATTCTTGTTTAGAGGTAGAGAAAATTTTTTATCAAACTGAAGAAAATATTTGAATTTTTTTTGCCGAATTTCAATATTTGATAATGAAATCAAAATTATAAATGAAAACAAAATTACTATTTTAGATATTCAAGTGAAGGGAGCAACAAATTTTTTTATTCATGTCTTTTAATGAACTTCAAATAATATAGTGAGATTCTGCAGCTGACACCACCCTTCAGTCATGCGGGATATAATAATAATAATACCTGAATTTCTTTCAGCTCTGCCTCCTGCTCTAAGCTTTGACCGGTGTTTCTAACACCTGAATTTTCTACGAGTTCATCCTTAATTTCAACTTCACATTTAATATCCATCATCAAATCAAAATATTAATTTACTGCTAAAAATATCTCAGAATGAAAAAAACTTTTCCTGTTAAATAAAACAAATAAAATATTAGTAAATTAATTTTAAGATATGCTTTCCATCAAAATCCAAAGTTACAATATTACCTATCCTATATACAGTATAAAAGCTAACAAAAGTTGAGCAAGCTGAAATAAACTCTACCATACAAAGATGATTCATATATTATCCAACCTTTTTTTTAAAGTATATAAGTGCACTACACATGCAGGGTTGGCAAAAACCTGTTTTTTTCATTATATATATATATAATAATATTATATATATATATATATATATATATATATATATATATATATATATATATATATATATATATATATATATATATATATATATATATATATATATATATATATATATTAGGGATGTACCGATACCAGAAAAGAGGCCGATACCGATACTTTTATTTTTTAGGTGCCGATACTGATACTTTAATTAATATAATAAATACACAGTAATAAGATAGAACATTTGTGTACTGCTAGGCAACCGAAGATTGCATTCCTTGTACAAACAATACTTAGTCATTTATATTTAATATTTGGTTGTGCCCAAGTATATTTATTTTATAAATTAAAATAGTACCTTTAAGGAACAATAATTGCAAATATAATATTAAAAACTTTTCTATTTTTGTGTTTATTTAAAAAATATTCCATTTCCATTAAGTAAGTATCAACAAAGTTTAGCTACTAGCTTTTATGCTTTAACATGATACAATCTACAAGAAGATTCTTTAACTACCTATAGCTAGAATATAAAGAATAAAAATAATGAAAGAAGAGACCTCACTTAATCAGCTGAAAAGACAAAATAAAAAACGCTATTACTCAAACATGACATAATAAAATACTCCTTAAGATAGATATCATTCAATACTAAATTCAAAAAATTCACAAATTGTGATGCAAAACATTAAGCTTCCACTAGTATCTGGCGGGTGTTTATATTCTACCCAACCTACACTATAAAACACGCTTCTCTCGACTGAGATGAAGGAGGCTGATACCATTTGCCCGCAAGCACTGATAATAATGAAAACCTTGGCTCATTTTCATGCCACCCATGAAAGGATTCTCTTCTGTAAGCAGCATCTCATGTTTTCGTAGAGCCTCATCTCCCCTTTCACAGATTGCAAATCTGAATTATCTTTGCTCCTTGATGACTGTTTCTTCAGTTTTTTTTACGATGAGGTTCCTGGTGTGATTCCTTTGAAGGTGAATGCAATTTCGGCCTTATCAAAGTCTAACATCCAAATCCTCATCTTCAGTAGGTTTATTTGCTGAAAAGCCACCATCGTCACTATCAGTGTTGTTACAGGGGTTACAGATAAGGCGGCTTCCACTTCTGTCTCTTTTTTTTTTTTTTTTACTATTATTTTCCTTGGTTATGCTATTTTAATGCATTTTAGAAGTGGTTCACCGTCAGAGGTGCCATTCTTGAGGGGTTTCAGCTAGCTTAAGGAATTCCTTATTAGAACCTTTATTTATTTATTTTTTTACAGTTGTCACGCCGCCTATGTGGCAGAAACCTATCTACAGTGGGTGTTGAACTCCCTGCAACGATCAAACGCAACATGCAGATGAGCACAGATGCAGGCTTTAAAGTGAGGGAAATAAAATTATTTGAGTAGGAAACACAGATGATGGAAGAGGAATTCCACAGAACAGAGGTGGCAGGGAAAGAAGGGGGCACCACAGCGAATCCAGTCAGTCTAGAGTTACTAACATCAACACAAAACTCATATGCCAACACAGCACCCCTTGGCAATGAGAGGGCTGTCAGAAGGTGGTGGTACAAGAGTGGATAGTTTCCTCGAGCACTTGCCTCTACAGTACCTATAGAAAGGGATAAAGCACCAACATCATCGCGCCGCAAATACAAAGGGTCAAGTGAACTAGAAAGTACAGGACAGTTTAAAAGTCTTTTGGCCTTTAACTCGACTCCTATCCAAAGCCGGATGAAACCAGAGCCCCCACCCCCACAATATATATGAGAGTAGTACTCCATACTAAGGGCGGATGACCCTTGTATAGGTGGGAGAATCAGAAGAGGAAAAAGTCTCGCACTCTAAACAGAACTCCCAGTTTCTTTTGAGGCCGCCCCTATCAACCACTGTGAGAGGTTCCAAGACATTTTTTTGTTTATAAGGCCAAGGGGATGTTTATATTGTCAACAGAGAGACGAGAGAACCGAAGGAGATAGAAAAGTTAAGTGTCTTAGAGAGAGAGATTTGTAGAAGTTGGGTTTAAAGAATTAAATTTCACAAGCTTGAGACGACCCAACCCTGAAATTCTATCCAGATCAGCGAATAGAATCGGAAAGATTAAGACGAGGCAATTTAGAAGTAAAAGAGGGAGCAGAATTGATTTGAGTTGACCAAAAAATGGGTTTTTTCGAAAAAACCCAACGACCCAGGGTTTTTTCGGTTTTTTTCAGAAAAAAGACAGAAAAAACCCAGGATTTTGGGTTTTTTCAGGTTTTTTTCAGGATTTTTTTGCACAGATTTTGAAAAATGGGTAACTCATTTATTAGTTATATATATATAGTATATATATATATATATATATATATATATATATATAGCATATGTTACAGCATATATATATATATATATATTAGGTTGTGAAAAAACCCAGGGTTTTTTGGGCAAAATGGACAAAATAGATTATCATTGAAAAAAAGGGCTTTTTTTGGGGGCTGTGCCTTATGGCAAATGGCAAAATGGACAAAATAGATTTTATAAAAAATTAAAATTTATAATATATATGTTCAGAAGAATTATATATATATATATATATATATATATATATATATATATATATATATATATATATATATATATAGTAACGGGAAGTGACGGGGATAATCCACGTAACTTCCCGAACGTTAGTAAAGAAAAGAGAAATAATAGAAAAATACTAGAACTTGAAATATGAGGTATAATAAATAAACAAATACCTTTAGTAGTCTTTCAAAGCGTCAACAGATTCTTCAGAAAGCTTGAGAATACGTCGTTTGAAACCAGGAAAAAGGTACTGCCGGATAAGAGAGTGAAGTATAGGTATGCCTAGCAGTAGGGTAACTTCACAGGACCCGAGGTTTTGCACGGACAGCAGCAAAGCCTTGAGAATGATGTTGACATCTATGACGCACTTTTATGATTTAAGACTACAGACGACTCTTTACTAAAGATGACTTATGAAGATTAAGAATAACAAAAATTATATTATAAAGAAATAAAAGAATTAAATGGAAGGTGAAAGAAAAGAGGTTGTACCGAACAAGCTTTACTAAATTTAACTGCTAATATTAAGGTATCCTGGACATGGATACAAAGTGGGTTAATCCACAAGTATAAATCCCTTAAGGATTTCAGTACAAAATAATATATAATAAATTAAGAAATTTAGAACGGACCTTGACAATGGTCACAATGTATAAAATTTATTCAGAATAATTAAAGAACATATACTAATTAAATAACATGTGAGGACCTGGACAATGGTCACTAGTAAAAACTATAATTAAACAGAGGTAGATTTCCTCTAAAATAATGCAATGGATATCGCGAGAAACCGGTTCAAGGTTTGGACAAACAAAGAATGATTAGACACCAAGCATATATGTGGTGTGTTGGACGTGTTCATACACTCAAAATCAGGTACTTATCTTTGGCAATCAATCAAGTTGTGCAATATTGATCCTTGATCCAATTTTAACCAATGACCAATCTTCTGTGTTATTTTCAGGTACAATAAGATTACTTATGAACTCTTCAATGGCGGTTAGTCACAACTGAAGAACTCGAGATTTAAACAAGGTAAGTAGTAGTTAGATGTAGATTCGTAAATTTCTTTATCAATGGTAGTGACGAGATTTCTAAAGATTCTTCTACAAAGCAAGTCAAAGTAGTGTAAGATGACCAGTTTTTAGCTCCCGTTATTGGGTCTTCGTTAATAGCTCCCGGTATTGGGTTCAAGTGTAGGTCCCAATATTGGCTCCCTAAATAACAAAACGTAAGTTAGTTATTTTATTCTTTATCATTCTTAATGTATTATATTAATCTTAGTTTGACACATACCCTGTTTTAATTTAATAAAACTCCAGTGAGGGGAAAGTATCTGGTCATTCAATTCTTACTGCAATAGTTTCTCCGACCTACAGTGCATGAATCTGCAAAAATGCTTTTTATAATGTTTGGCATGTTTTACGCTTTATATATTATTTGCTGAGTGCTTTTACCCATTATTTTACTTTAGTAGCTATATATGATTTTAATATTCAATTTATTCCTTTATGTATTATTTTTAGTAGTTACAGTTACATTATTATAATTTAAGTATTTATTAATTTTTGTGAAATACACACCTTGAAGAGAAATTCGACGAATTCGTGAAACTTCAGAACAAACACTTCAAGAACATCAATCAATAGAAGGTTTATCGGAACATCAATATTATTTGAAGTATATAATAATTTCCTCCAGGTGAGTTTTATATGAATAGACTATGTGAATTTTACTTACAGCAAAAGAATATTTAATTACAAAAACAAATTAAGAAACTCATTAGTGTTCTGAAATCAATATATCTATCAGTATCATTCTTATTTAAACAATTTTTTCAATATCTACTTAATAAATGATAAATAATTAATGACACTTATGATTATAAAAAATATAACTATTATAACTCTGGAATTTGGTTCCAGTTTGTTATGCACTTTCCTAAGAGAGACATATGCACTTTCAAGAAGGACACCTAAAAACAGTCCCCTTTACATCCCTCCCTGCTAAAATTGAACCCCCCCCTTAAATTACCTCATAGAGGAATAGGAAAAAGGCTCGAAGAGGAATGAAAAGAACAAATGTGGAACTTGAACTTCCAAAATATGAAAATATGAACCGGCTCTCTTGGTTGCGAAGCGAAGACAATTGTTTCAAAAATTTTTAACATAATATTTTAACTCTTTACATCAAGAAAAATAAAAATTTCCTTTCTTCAAATTAAATCAACAAAATAAATAAACTTTTTTTTCTTTTAACGAAATAAATCATTCTTTGTATAAAAATATATTTTTCTAAAACTATAAGGTTTCCTTTTGAGAATATATATATCTTATTTATCGAGGATTTGTGTCAGAAAAGTCATTATCCTCAATCAGATCATGTTCTTCTTTAATCACCTCCATCCACTGCTTATATGCCAACCTTCTCTGTTCTTTGGACATGCCCACCCAATTCATCGCTTTCATAGCTTGTACACTATAGTTACGTTGGATGCGTTTTACTTTAGGATCCAATGTTACACCTGCGGATGAACTTTGTGAGTGAGCATCTGAACTGGACGGCTGATTATAGGAAAATTGACTAGATCTATTAGAACCCGAAGGTCCTGCAGTTTGTGTACTTGACCGTACTGGATAATAAGAAGAAGTCCTTCTA
>JABUQX010100757.1:22500-25370 GCA_015478945.1 Trachelipus rathkii | reverse complement strand
CAAGTGAGAGCTATGGGGCGATAGTTAGAAGGATCAGAGCGGCTTCCCTTTTTCGGAATAGGTTGGACATGTGTGCGTGCATCCAACACTGAGGGAAAGTGCCTAGTATTGAGACATAGAAATATAGCTTGAACGAGGCGGGTCAGCACGGTAAGCACATTTTCCTCAAAAAACTCGGGGAGGATGCCATCCGGGCCACCCGCCTTCTTAACAACGTTCATAGATCTCAGGAGCCCTCTTGTGTACCCAATCAAATGTAAGCACAGGGTAAAGACATAGGAACACCTGAGAGGAGAAGGAGAAGGGGAGAAGGAATGCCAAGAATCGTCAAGTTGCGTTGGAGGAAAATAGGAGGCGAAGAGAATGACCTTTTTCAGTTGGGAGAGTTAGCGCCAACAGAAGCCATCAGATCGAATAAGAGGGGCAAAAGATGATTTATAGAAATTGTTAGAGATGTTTTTGGCAAGAGGCCAGAAGATTGTTAGTAGGAGAACCAAGGAGGGTAGCGCACTTTCGTTTGATGGAAGCCCGCTTTGCTCGTCGAAGAGTGTCCCATGCAACGATTTCTAGCTGAGTGAAAATTAGCGAGAGTGATAGGAGGAGTTTTTCCACTCCCGATACGCGCTGTCTCTAGCCTGAATGGCCAGAGAACAACCACGATCGAACCATGGATTATGAGGAAGAAAGGATTTAGCGAAGAAGGAATGAAACCTGCTCATCCTGTCAACGATTACAGCTCCCACCTTAGTGGCAGAAGCCGAAGCGTCATCAGAGCCAAAGCAGTCATTCCAATTATAGTTAGCGTAGAATCGACGCAACAAGGCCCCCCAATCAGCCCGATCAAAGTGCCAGAAAAAAACGCATGGGGCAGGATGGAGCTGTTGGAGAAAAAGTATATTAAAATTAAGAGATATAACGTTGTGCTCAGATTTTATCAATAGGAGCGAAATGGGAATGTATTTATAGAGAGAAGACTTGTGGTGAAAAACAATACGTCAAGTGTGCTTCAAGAATTGGTGGATTAAAGAGTAGTTGTGGAATAGAAAACAGTATGTACAACTAAATGGCAATAAGTCATCAGGGAAATAGTGAAGAGGGTGTTTCCACAGGTTCAGACTGGGTTACTCATTGCTTCCTATATATAATAAGATGTAATTTAGCCCATGGACCTTAAATGAGCAAGGTTTTCTAAGTTTGCAGATGATACCAAAGTGGCAAACCTCAGTATAAAGAAAAAATGAAGGATGTATAAAAGGATTCAAACATGATCTTGATAAACTTCTTGGTGGCAGATAAGTGGCAAATGAATTTTATTAGTAAAAATTGTAAGGCTCTTCACCTAGGTTTCTCAAATAAAAGTTTTAACTGCCGATATGAATGGGGATGCTTGAGTCTGGGACCAAGAAAAGATATATGGTGTAATTATAAGCATAATTTGAAAGTAGCTAATTCAGGTGTTTGAAGCAATTAATAAAGTAATAGATGCTGGGCATAATAAAATCGCAATCTGTTGTTTACAAGAGCAAAGAAGTAATAAGTAAACTGTATAATAGCTAAGTTAGGGCCAATAATAGAGTATTCTGCACAAGTTGGCCCTTATTAAAGAAAGACTTTAGATATGCTAGAGAAGAGTTGCAAAGTAGAGCACAGAGGATGATTTTCTGAGGTTTGATGGTAAGAGCTATGAGGAGAGGTTGAAGGATAGGAATGTTTTCAGTAGAAAGGCGATTTCTCAGATGGGACATGATACAAGTCTACAAAATTTTTACATCTATTGATAATACGGAGACCAATAAATTCTTCATAATAGAGCACGGACGGGAGACCAGGGGGCATAACAAGAAGAAAAATAAGAAGAAAGCATGCCATCTTGGTATAAGAAGCATTCTTTCAGCATAGAGTTGTTAAATTTTGGAATGGTTTGCCTATATATATATATGTATATATAATTATATATATATATATATTATATAATATATATATATATATATAATATAGAATATATATATATATATATATATATATATAATATATATATATATATATATATATATATATATAATAATTATATATATAATAAAATGTCGAAATTAGGGAACCGGACTGTTATAAGTGATGACTGCTTGGAAAATCCACGCCTTCGCCACTGATATATAGTCATATTACATATATATTATATATATATATATATTATATTATATATAATATATATATAGTAGTATATATATATATATATATATATAATATATATATATATATATATATATATATATATATATATATAAAATAATCTTAAGTGGGTGTGATCACTTACTCTTGCGATGGTTCTCCAGAGTGTTACCTCTACCTCGAAAAAAACGATTGGCTAAAAGGAAACCCATCATTTTACCTCTGAAAGCTTAGCTTCCCAAGAGGAGCGAAGGCGTGTCTTGGACACCTAACCTCCGACGGGCTTCCCCGCCAACACTCGGGTCAGGGGCAACACTGGGTAATTTTTAACCGGACATTATTAGATATTCAAAGATGTTTGTGCAATAAACGCAACAATTATTTGTATATTTCAAATGGTCCTAAGTGGGTTTGAACCCCTTACCCTTGAGATTGGTGTACTCCAGAAGTGTTACGTGCGAGGACCACGATTGGCTAAAAGGAAAACCCATCATTTTACCTCTGAAAGCTTAGCTTCCCAAGAGGAGCGAAGGCGTGTCTTGGACACCTAACCTCCGACGGGCCTTCCCGCCAACACTCGGGTCAGGGGCAACACTGGGTAATTTTTAACCGGACATTATTAGATATTCAAAGATGTTTGTGCAATAAACGCAACAATTATTTGTATATTTCAAATGGTCCTAAGTGGGTTTGAACCCTTA
>JABUQX010100757.1:0-2500 GCA_015478945.1 Trachelipus rathkii | reverse complement strand
TCCACAACTAAAGGTACCAATCTCTTTCGGCCTCGTATTTTCCTCTAACTCAACCTTGAACCGATTCTTGCATTCCTCCTCCTCCTCCTTCTCTCTCAGGTTTCCTATGTCTTTGCCTGTGATAACATTTGATCGGGTGCATGGCTCCTGAGATCTATGAATGTTAGGAAGGCGGGTGGGCCGGATGCATTTCCTCTCCGAGTTTTGAGGGAATGTTCTTACGTGCTGACCCCGCCCCTCGTTCAACTATATTCTCTATGCCTCAATACTAGCACTTTCCCTCAGTGTTGGAAGCACGCACATGTCCAACCTGTTTCGAAAAAAGGAAGCCACTCTGATCCCTCTAACTATCGCCCTATAGCTCTCACTTGTATTCTATCTATGATCTTTGAAACACTTCTTAGCTCTCACTTCTTAAACCATCTGGAATCTCATTCTCTTCTTTCCGATCACCAGTACGGCTTTCGGCCCGTTCAAGGTCTACTTGGTTGATATACTTTCCTATTTTTAACCGATTATGGTTTGCCGCTCTTAGGAACTAGGGGGAGACTTGCGTTGTGGCGCTTGACATATCCAAAGCATTTGACCGGGTATGGCACGCGTCACTGCTCTCCAAGCTCCCCTCCTTCGGGTTTCCTCCTTCTCTTTGCTTACTTATGTCTAGCTTTCTTTCAAGTTGCTCAATATTGGCTGTGGTTGATGGAGCGACTTCTTCTTATTTTTTCTGTAAATAGTGGTGTTCCTCAGGGTTCCGTCTTATCTCCTACTTTATTCTTACTTTTCATTAATGATCTTATCACCTGCACATCGAACTCTATCCACTCATATGCCGATGACTCGACCCTTCACTCATCAACTCATTTCAATTCTGCTCCTTCTTTTACTTCTAGAATTGCCTCTCGTCTTAATCTTTCCGATTCTATTCTCGCTGATCTGGATAGAATTTCCGATTGGGGTCGTCTCAACCTTGTGAAATTCAATTCTTTAAAAACTCTACTTCTACAAATATCCCTCGCTAAAATACCTTCTAACTCTTCTATATCTTTCGACGGTTCTCTCGTCTCTCCTGTTGACAATATAAACATCCTTGGCCTTAAACACTAAACAAAAAAATGTCTTGGAAACCTCACATCACAACGGTTGCTAGGGCGGCTTCAAAGAAACTGGGAGTTCTGTTTAGACTGTGAGACTTTTTTTCCTCTTTTCAGTTACTCCAGCTATACAAGGGTCTCATCCGCCCTTGTATGGAGTACTGTTCTCATATCTGGGAGGCTCTGGTTTCACCCGGCTTTTGGACAGGGTCGAGTCAAAAGCCAAAAGGATTATAAACTGTCCTGTACTCTCCAGTTCACTTGAACCCTCTATCTTTTGCCGGCGCGATGTTGGTACTTATCTCCTTTCTATAGTACCACAGCGGGCAAGTGTTCGAGGGAACTTTCCACTCGCGTACCACCACCTTTACGACGCCTTCGTTAGCACAATGGGTGCTGTGTCTGCGCACGAGTTTTGTGTGGGATCTTGGTAACTCCAGGCTAGTTCCGCTGCGGTGCTTTCTTTTTCCTGCCACCTCTGATTCTGTGGAATTCTCTTTCCATCTTCTTGTGTTTTCCTGCTGAATTTAATCTTCCTCACTTTAAGCCTGCGTCTGTGCTCATCTGCGTAATTTGCGCTTTAGCGGAATAATAACTTTTGGTGAAGTAAGACTAAGGAGAACGTGCACACCATTTCCCTGAATAGGCCTCTGCCGGAGTGGTGGTGACAAAACTGTAAAAAAAAAAAGAAACAGAGCTTAATTGTTCAACTTAGAGAGGAAATAATAGAAAGAAAACGTAGAATAGAAAAGTTTATCTGCATTATTAAACTATTTTATAACTTTGAATAAATTAGAAAATGTTGTTGAATAGAAAAAAACAGAAAGAAAATTTATCGCATTATGAAGCCACTAACAAACAAACAAGCCCAGCCGTTGGCTCAACGGGATAACGACGAATGAGTCAGAGACATACGGCTGGGTTCGATTACCTAGTCCGTGTCCAAAGGTAACAATTAGTTAAAGTAGTTTCCCCTCCTATAATAGGGCTTTGGCCATTGCGGTACGAAACTTTAAAACAAAAAAAACGATATGAACGGAAAAATAACGAATAGACTAACAAACGAAAAATAATAATCAGAACAAAAGAAACTAGAAGCAAACAAACCAAACCAACGGGAAAAAAACAAGAAACCAGAACTATTAATAAAAAAAAGAGAATTGCAACAAAGATATTAATCAAACAAAAAAAACAACGAAACTAAACGAAACAATTAAATAGTAAAACAAGATAAAAGTTTCAAGACAGAAGAAGGAGATTACAACAAGAAATTCAAGCCAAACAAGATAAATTAAAGGAATTAAGATTCGAAGACGATTGCAACTTCGCTAAACAAAAAATAGTGTAAATAAATAAATATTTGTTAATGAAATTTTAGAACCAATATTCATAGTATAATCATCTCTCCC
>JABUQX010100756.1:0-14685 GCA_015478945.1 Trachelipus rathkii | reverse complement strand
CCGCTTTCAGCTTTGAACTGACCAATCCGATGCCGCGTAAAAGCTCCTCCCACTTTGTAGAATGGCTGTAGGCATAGAAGGGGAAATGCCGTATAAACCAATTACTTAAAACAAAGGGCTTCTAGTCCCTCCTTTATTATTCATGAACGAACCAATCAGCGCTCTTGATATGTGTGGGAAGACTACGCCTTCTTTCATTAAAATTTCTCAAGAATTTTATTGTTTATTTTTTCAGCCATATGATCTCTTTTTGCTCATTAACTTTGGGCTCTATATCAATTTATCAGCTGTCAATGTGGTCGAAAAAGGTCTTTTCCTGTTCTTCAAAATAACCTACAAACACATTTGGTGGATACGTCTTTGTAGCCACATTAAACTCCCCCCCACAGAGAAACCCGACCCGACGTCGCACCCGTGATGGTCATAGATGAATAGGTCAGAAGCGAGAGAGAAATGGAAATAAGGAGTGTGTGACTTGGCCCCCATGTCGAAAGGACAGAGAAGTGTGGACGACTCGACCGAACCCCGGATTCCCGAACGAAACGAGTCACGGCCCGGGACCTGCAACTTCTAGGGAGACCGCTTAATATCGTCGACAAGTTCGCATGCAACCCGGATACCCTGTTCTTTCCCCGGAGCCCCTCCCCTCCCTGCGCAACCGAACCGAGTTGTCAGGTGGGTGCTTCGTTTTCTCCGCTCAGTCTTCATGAATAGAAGGGAAAGGTGAAATCAACTAACTACGGCCACCCGCTCCACAACGAGGCTTTCATTCCCCCCGGGGAGGGAAGACCAGGCGTGTTGCTCTCCACGTCACGCCATCCGACACAAAAACCGAATGGGTGACGAGGGATTTTCAAAAGGGAAAATGTTCTACCTCTACGGTTCTCACGGTCGAGACTGAAGACAGGGGGTCCGCCCCCGTCTCCTGACTTCCCGTCTAATAGTAATCGTTCATAGCCTTCTCAATGGAGACTGAAAACAAGGGATCCACCCCAGTCTCCTGACTAAAACAACCCTTACGTTTAAGGGTAATCGTAAGCGTAAGAAAAATCAAGGTAGACAGAGTCGGTCATTTTTCGAAGAGGACCCACCAAGCCCGCCGATCGGCGCGAAAGGGGGGATTGAACCCGAAGGAGTTCATCGGAATACGCCGAACTCATAGCGGAGGCTCATCTACGGCCATAAGCGGCTTCCTGCGAAGGCGACTGGAAGTCCGACCTGGTACCATGCCCCAGAAATCCCGACGGTATTGCTTCGTCGTAGCCACCATCCTCGGGCCAGCTCGAGAGGGTCTGTCAAAAAATGTTTCGTAATCATAGTTCGGGAGGAGAGCAAGAAAGCGTTTTATCGAATGACGTGTTGTAATCATAGCATGTAATAGATATAAGAAACCTAATGGTGGTATCGTGAAGAGGACTATTCTTCGTCGGAAAGAATAGCCCTTATCCTTTGTTTAGCCAACACGTTCGCTCTTCGGGAGGGCTTCTCCGGAGGAGAGCCCATTTCTGCAGGTGCTTCAACTGGTGGAGGCGGATCTGTGGGATCGAATAGATTGGAGTGTATCTCCAGCGGGTACAAGTGTATAACGGCCTGGGTTATTTCACCACGACTTGTGCTGAGCAACACCGACCGGGTGTATCCATCAGGTGAAGTGTGAAGAACCTTAACTATGCCCAATTTTCACATCAAACGCGGACCATCGTCCTCTATTAAAACCACGTCTGTAATCCTAACGTTTGGACGGTTAGAGACGTTCCAAGATTGTTTCAGACTGAGCAAATAATCTTTGCTCCAGGCGGACTTAAACTTAGCAATGAGGGCGAGGAAGTACTTGTACCTTTTGTTGACTTTCACTGGGTCCCTGTAGGATGAGTCCACAGAGGAAGGGTATTCAATTTTAACCCCATCAGCAAGTGGAAGGCGTAGGGCTCCTCGCATATGAGCCATCTAAACATAGGTAATAGCGCTGACAATGACCACATTCACTCCTAGGAAAACCCCCCCTTTATTAAAATCTTCAAGTTACTAGAGAGTTTAACCTTATGAGTGGTTTTGGTCAATTCCATCAAACGTTTCGAAGAACCGCCTAATGCGGCTTCTGCTAGATTGATCTTCCTAAGGGTGATGGAATGCTCAGTTAGAAATGCTTTACAGAAGTAATCCAACTTCAATCTGGGAGACGGCTAAAATAATGCTTCGGGAATTCAGAAGGGTCCGCTTCGAGTAACGCAGTCTCAAAAAAGACCGTGCTCAAAACACCAAAGACGCCTACACTACAACAAGTAACAGACAGTGAACCGCCAGGTCACACCGTCTACACGAAACCAACACGCCATCACCAAACCGCACCATGCAACACTAAGCAGCACCAACGAACCCACAAAAACACGATAACAGCACGCCAAAAAAAAACCACCCAACTAATCACTTACGAACGATTACCTCGAAGGAAATGAAGAAATTATGCGTCAACTAGATCCAAAAAGAAAACTAACATCTAGTTCTTAGCGCCGTTTGTGGACAAAGATCTTCCTGATCCCAGGATGGGGCAAGAAGTGCAACTTGGTTTTCACGGGTGGATCGGTAGGTAATAGGGTCACCTCTCGATGGAAAACCCCTCTCGAGTTGGTCCCTATGACATTCTGAGTAAACTTCCATTACGGTTTGCGGGTCCCCTCTCAGTCTTCTTAGAACGCTGTTATAAACTCTCTTAGCTAGAGCGTAGTTGTCGGGAAGAGAGGGGTGGCTAGCACGCCAGGGCAGTGATACCACGTATCGACCGTTTTCGAATGATAAATTCTCTTCGAAGGCCTCTAGGGTCGTTTTCTCTGCTTCGGTGAATTGTTCGTCTGGCATGATACCAATTTGGGACAAGGACCAAAGTCGATCCAAATCTTGCGTGTGGGATTCCTGTCGCCCCCGACGGGAAGTTACTAGGATTCGAGAGGAGGGGTGGCTGCTCAGATACTTTGGACGCACCCATCATCGCTCCGTCTTCCAACTGAGGTGGGGACGGGCGGTGAATGTCTTCAATCGAATAGTGCTCTATGGGAAGAATAGATGATTCAGAGTCTTCGGGCGCCTCCGTCTTCACACCGTCCTCCAACTGGAGGGAGGATGAGCGGTGCGTTACCTTGGTCAAGTAACATTCAGATCAAGTTACCGGTTCAGATGCCTCGGACGCCTTCATCATCGCGCCATCCCCCAACTGGAGGGAGGAAGGGCGGTGTATGCCGTCAATCGAGGAGGGCTCGAGGTGAAGTTGAGATGACACGGAGCACTCGAGCGACTTCGTAATCGCTCCGTCCTCCAACTGGAGGGAGGCCGGACGACTTGTCTCGTTAGTCGGAGATCTTTCGATGTCAGGTAATGAGGATTCAGTGTTTTCGGGCACCTCCATCACTCTATCTTCCGATTGGATGGAGGCAGGAAAGCGCTTCTGGTGTCAAGAGGGGAGATCAGGCCTCAGCTCGTTGGCGAAAAGAATCTCTGCGCTAAAGGTGGACACGACCGATACCTGTGCGGCGGAGTTTCCGGAGTAAAAAGGTAACGGCCCCCAGATAATGTCGCCCACGTTGGTCTTCATGAGGTTAACGCCAAGACGGGATTCGCAAGACCTTATAAATTTCCCAAGCATGTCTGTTCCAATGAGTAATTCAACTCCGACGACCGTGTCACTGCCCGGGTAAGGGTTCGCTAAGTGAACGCGATGTCTTCGTAACATCCTATTGGTGTCAACTAAGCCAGGAATTCTAATGTCGGAAGGCAGGTTATCCACCACAATAGCTGTGATGGGAATTGTTCCATCCTTCGTTCTAGCCCTCAGGTTGACGACGTCGTGTAAAGTCGGGGTTCCCTGACAGTTGATCCCGTTGATGGCTATCTTCACCCGAGTGTGAGGTACACATTGCAATTTTTGAACTACGGATCTCGCTACCAAGGATTTTTGGGAGCATTGGTCGAATAAGGTTCTCACAGTGTGGGTGCCAGCTCCCTTGTAGACAGCCAAGTCGGCCAACGGGAGGGCCACTCCTTGACCACCCGAGTAAAGTGTGGTCAGATGGCTCGAAACGGTTGCCCCTGGGGTTGCTGTCGATGAGTCGGGCTGCTGTCGGGGGCGATCTTCATTTTGATTGGTTGGCTGGGGATAGAACACGACGGGATGGTCTGGTGCTTTACAACGGAAGCAAGCTTTAGCATTCCGGCAATCTCCAGTAGCATGGTTTTCTGCCAGACCTTTCTCGCACCAACCTTGGGCTAAAAGCACCGCCCTCCTCAACTCTGGAGTCGGAATCATCTGACACTCCGAAGGAAAGTGAGGTCAATTGCAAAATTTACTGCTTCGACTATCCGATTTTGTTGAGTTCCGCTTCTGTTTCGTTGAGGTTTGGTTTCTCGGGACTGCTTGTTTGGTCCCGGTAGTAGTCAATACGGAGGAGGCTTTCTGTCTGTTGGAGCCATTCTTTCGTTTATCTGTCCAACCTCTCGAAGATTCATCCTTCCTTGGCGCGTCCTGGTTGGTCTTTGATTTGGTCGTGCTAGGTTTTGTCGCTTCCAGGAAAGCGAGGGCCTGATTGATCAGTTTCATTACTGAATCTAGGATCCAGTTTTTTCGCGCTTCAGACCACTGAATTCTTTCTTTAACCTCCGCGGGTAATTTGACGGAAAGCAAGGTTCCTAAGATGATAGAGCAGCTCTTTCAATTACCCACCATCTCTTTTGTCTTCAGAGACACTGTGAAACAGGAAATGTTGACTTTGAATAGGTATATTTAGGAGGCTGCAGTCCAGTAAGTCTCATGATTAAGGTCTCTACGAGTTTGGACTTGTCTCCATAGTTGTCCTTGAGGAGGTTTATGGCTATGCGATAGTTCTCTCCCTTCACGAAGAAGCCCGAAACCATTTGTTTGGCGTCGTCGCGCAAGCTCTGTAAGAGAGCATGTAACTTCTCTATAGAGCTGTAGCCGTGACCCTCCACCATTGACTCAAAGCTCTCAAGGTAAGACGAAAACTCGAGAGGATCCCCACTGAAAATGGGCAAAGATCGGGTAGGTTGTTTAAACAAAGTAAGAGGTCTGTGATCCCCTGAACAACGAGAAACCCTGGAGGGGGACGGGGAGCTTCTCCTCTCCACGTTCACCCTCTCTCTTGCTGCTAATATTTCATTAGCTAAGTTTATGTGCGTGCGGATAGTGTTATTCAGCTGATCACAATCCCAATAGTCTTGCAGGAACTTTTCTTGTCCTAGAGAGTCTTGAATGATTCTGCTACTTTCCTCTAGTTTTAAGGTAAGGGTTTTTAAACTCTGAACCAACGTCATGATCCTCTCAGACGACGATTCAGACTCGGCCGTCAAATCCTCCAGTTTGGACATGGCACTACTAGCGCATAATCGCTCAGCTTGCCTGTTGCGGTCGGCGTGTATTAATTTCTTGGGTTTGGTAGAGGAGCCACCCGTCTGGTGGTTAGGCGGCCGTTGAGTAGGCTGGCGACCAGGCCTGTAATCGGGGTCATGAGCCCTTTCGTCGAGGGGTTCCGATGTCTTTCCTTTGTTCCTCAAACTATTTTTGCGACCCCCGGTCTCTCTCGTCTGTGGGTGGCATAGCCTACCCCAATTGTTCTCCATCATCTTGATTGGAAGCCAAGGTGAAGGAGTCTGACATTAACCTCGCGCGTATTTACAGAAACGTTGGGACAAAATATTTGTCAGCTAATTACAAGCTTAATTGGTTTTTTCTCAAAGAGAGGGAGGCTCTTTCTTAGGTCCTTTATCTCTATCCTACCAGCCTTCCTTTCGATGAGAGAGAACTAAAAGCAAATGCTAACAAATGTTCACGCAAGTTCGTCGCCATAACAAAAATAACGTAAAAAATATATACAAAACAGAATAAAAGACTCAAAACGACGCAAAAAAAAGGATAAAATAAAATAGAAAACTTAAAATGAGGGCAAAATTGTATACACTATCTCAACGTACTCTAGTCTTGTACACATCGCGGGACGCTACAACAGTACAGACTCGAATTCCACGCACGTTACGAAACAATAACCCCAAAAATAATAAAAAATAAAAGACAAAAAATATGTAAAAAATAAATAAATATAAAGGGATAAAGCAAGAAATGTAGGTTGCACTAATAAGGAATATAAATCAAATCCACGATAATGCAAAAGAAGAAAACAAAACCACACTTCATGCTATTCAAAAGGTCAAAGTATAGCTTGCGATTTTCTAAAAGTGAACAAAAATTGCAAACAGAAAATATAGAATATAACATTTCATGCTATTCAAATAATCCTATTGCAGGTTGCGATATCCTAAAAGTGTACAAAATTGCAAAAAGAAAATATAGAAAAAACATTTCATGCTATTCAATAATCCTATTACTGGTTACGATTTTCTAAAAGTGAACAAAAATTGCAAACAGAAAATATAGAATACAGCACTTCATGCTATTCAAAGAATCATATGCATAGTGATTTTCAAGACGAAATACGAAATGCACCTAGAAAAAATATAGAATATATATAATGCATGTTTTTAAGTAAAGGTGTGATGACAAGCAACGCTCCTAAATGTTTCGAAACCAAATTTGATATTAACGCTACCTTTGGACGGTGTGGTTCCCGATCCGGTTCGAAAGACCAATTAATGTAAGGGAAAAAAAGCGCCTCTAGGAATCACACCATTCGATAGCTCAGGTATCCTGTCGCTCCTCCTACATTTCCCAATCCCTCTCTCCGTCAAACTATCTAGAATGGGAGAGTGAGGAATTAGCCAATTAAGAAAACTATTTACATAGACACTGAATCATACATCAATCGACACCACTGGCACTCCTCCAACAAGAGAAGGGTTAGACAGATATCCCCCGGGATGGACAGAAGTTACACCTTGCCCCAGAGCAGCGGCCCCTACGTGCTTTGGGGGAGGGGAGCCCTTTTAAGAGGAGAAGTAAGTCGAAGTTGACATGCAAAAGTGCGAAGTGACAGTGTTGAAAATAGTGAAAAAAGGTGGTTAGTTGGTGTGAATGGTTGGAACAAACTAGGGTTATTCTTAATCATACTCTACTGTTGTTGTAAAAGGGTGAGATTGCTGTGTTATTAATCTTAGTTGATATTCAAACAAGGACTCCCTGATGCAGCCAGCAGTTCGCTCTAGAGACTGGTTCCATGCTTGCATATGTGCATACACTGTCCCAATCACAGTACATAAGCCTTTCTTACAATGCTGTCGCACACATAATTATATATATAATTCTTTTGGGAAGAACTTTTTCCTAAGAACAGTCCCGTTACACCCAGTTTCCCTTAAACAACGTACCTAGTAAATGATGGGGATTGTCATCAGCCTCCCATCCTACAGACCTCCACTGTTTTAGCCGTTTCTTCAACCAGAGAAACACACTCCTTGGTATTTTTTTTCTTTGCTATGTCAGTTGTAGTATCAGTCGTATTGGATCCGGTCTTCTGCTGTCTAAATTGAGTATTAAAATCCTGCCACCAGAATTCTGGGGTGACACACGGCAATTCTTTGCGATATGGCTAAGTTTGTTACATCTGTATCATACAACAGCATCTTTATCCTCTGTTTGGGACTTTAGAGAATCTTTCTTGGTACTCTTGCTTTGAGCATCTTTAGCCGACTCATTCGAATTGTTACTGGTGTGGGTGTTGCAGTTTGGCTTGCTATTATATTTATTATTTCCATGCATTCCGTTACCATTTTTATTCTTGAAGTTATTATTTCCGTTGCTGCTCTTTGGTACTAAGTTCATCTTGTGTGCATACAAGTAAATTACAGCACATATTTAACCCAATCGAAATCCCTTGGAAAAGGCCGTCATTTACTTATGACAAAATCATACACCCTAAATAACTTTATGGCCTTGAATTGAAAGATTTACCTAATTCATTTGGCCAAAGATATCTGCCAAGTAGGCCAATCCATGAATTAACCTCTAATGTTCTCTCCACTTTTCTTCTCGTAAATACCAATCGTTATAAGTTAATAAGAAAAAATCATAATAAAGACTCCAAGACAGAGTATGTAAAATCAGCAAGAGAAAATTTCCCCACCATACCCTTAGGCAATTCACTAGCCCAAGATTATACTGATGCAATGACCAGACAAACATCCAACTCTCATCATCAGCTAACACTTCTCCCACTTTAAGCTTCCCAATCACACTTCATTAAAAAAAATCAATCTCTCTACCACTCTAAAGCTAACTTTTCTTTCTCAATTTCAACCAAACCAGCAGATATCTTCCATAGCAACATCTCAATTAAATTAATCTAATTCCTGCTTAATATGAGCTATACTTTCTCATCTATCCTCGAAACTGACCTCAGTAACGCTCATCAAACATCATTCCACTCAATACAAGAACGCATCATCCATCACCAGTAATTCAATATCGCCGATAATCCCAACATTCCATAAACCCTCCCCAAAAAACATCTTTACCATAAACCCACACATCACTATCCTCTTCATACTTGATCTCCTCAGTCACATCTCATTCTTTTTAATTAGAAAAAAAATTGGGTTAATAAAAACTAAAAAACTTTGTTTTATTAATAAAATACAATAAAAATAAAATAACATTTTAAAAAAATTCAATACATCAAAGTATATCTTCAAACAATTTTATCTGAAATATTGATATAAAAAAAACAAAAAAATAAATAAAAAAAAAAAATACTAATGATAACTTATAGTAAATTAAATAAATTAAATAATCATAAATAATTTTTAACTTAATTTTATAAAAAATAAATTTTAATAACACGCCAGTTTGGCGAGCATCAGCGATGATACGTGTTCCAACCCTTCTGCGCTACTAGTTGGAGTTTATCTACCTGGCAAGAATTAAAAACTCTACGTGTGAACATGTTTGGCGCTGTTTGGATAGCCGCCTTAAAGTTCAATTTTACCGTGTCCCCCGTTTTACATCTCTAATAGCGATAAAGCACGATTTAAAAAAAAATTAAAAGTTATAAATAAGTATCTATATAATATATTAATAAATATATTATAATATTATAAATAATAATATATATAAAAAAAATATATATAATATAGATAATATAATAATAAAATATCATCTCCTCTTATTCCCTGGAAGTAAGGTGCGTTACAGCATCGGAAAAAATATCAGATAGAAGAAGCATTACATAAGACGAAAAGTAAAGCCCGACCTACCACCCCCCTCACCATAATTAGGGTGAAAACATCCAGCTAATCACCTAAACTTCAGACAGCGATGACCCTCCACTATGGATAGATCGTCAAAGTCATCAACAAGCCCACCCAACCCCATCCCCGAAACTCCCACAACTCACATATCTCCAAGACATTTCGTGAATGATGACAAACAGGGCTACCCCAGCGTCTAACGCAAAACTTCGATCCCCCCTTAACCACCCCCTATTTCATCCTCCAAATTACTTTTCCATCACAGCATACTTTCATTATTCTCTCATTTTACCCCTTCTTCGCACCAACTAATACTCTCTTATAATCATTCCTCATATATTATCAAATCATTCTCAACCTAAGCACACACCCCGAAATTTCCATTAACACATTGAATTCAGAATACTATCTGTCCAGAGCAATAGTGCTCACTCGACAATAACACATAACTAACCCTCATATAATACCTAATAGAACACTCAAACTTAAGTCCCTTTACATTTCACAAACGATTAAATTGGCACAGACACCTCACCTATTCACAACTTCCTACTACAATCTGCATCGCCAGGTCCTTCTCATCCAACATATGACCAGTAAATAATTAAACTCTAACACTTTTCCAGCTCTCACCACTGAACAACTCACACTGAGAGTAGTTCCTCACTCATCAACATAACCTTACTCTTATCCACGTTCTTATCAGTTCAAGACCCCCCTTTATACAACACCTGCGCAAATCTCTGTCTACCAATCCTCTCAATCACCTCTAGCAGATTCGACCACACAAAACCAATCACCGCAATAATTATGCACCCTCCACTCATTCTCCATTCTCCACCATATTCTACATTCGCTCCATCCCCACCTCGAAGCCTCACCATCCAAATAAAATGAAACGCAAAGAAACATACACACAACGCCTGTTCACTCAGGCATTAATCCTAAACTAATCCCATTGACACCATTTTCTTACACACGCTTCACTATCGGCATACATTACTTTTTATTCCATTCAAAAGACTACCACAATCAACCAATATCACTAACACTTGCCATAAAGCAAAATAAAATATATAAATACTATATATAATAATAAATTATATATAATATATATATATATAATATATAAATAATAATCAAATAATAATTTTATTGAAGTAAAAAACATAATATAAGAATAATAAATATAATTTTTTTTCTTTATTAGTGGAGGGTTATTTGCAGCATGGAATATAAATATGTCATAGACAGTAGTAGCAAACTAACACAGATGAATAATCCCTAACGAAACGAAAGAGGAACAAGGCTGAGATAAATAACAAACAGGTTTTTCATGTCCAAGAGGAAGGAAGAAGCAGTTTAACTTCACTGAATTAGAAGTAGTGCTGAAGAGAGAAAATATACTGCTTCGACAGGTCGAGATGGCAACGCAATTACCACAAAGAGAACATAACAAACTTTGATACACACAAACCCCCCACAGAAAACTTAAAGTAGATTTGGAACCCGAGGCAATTTCGTACCCAGACCACCTCCAGAGACTCTCCTACAAGACTGTAAGACCCACCGAGCTAAGACGGAGATTGACATTACCCGAAGTTTTGGGCCACGCAAGCATACCTCCCCAAATGATTGCCACAATAGAGGAATAAGCCCCCGACGACAAAGAATTTAGAAAATCTGTAGCACGGGAAAAATGGCCAGGCGCACATCATGGAGGAAGAACGGGGCACTCGTACACCCTGCGCTGCAGCACCTGTATTGGCCTTCCCCCTATCGGCCAGTTTCGCTTAGCTCAGAACACACTCCCATGGAGGAACCCAACAAACTACAATGCTGTGTCTGCGTGTAACAAGCAGAGTGACTGTGAATTAGGCACGAGCCAACGTGTTGACCGGTCAAGCACGACTGGATGAGCCCTCGAGAAGTCCGAAACAAGATGGAGATATAATTTACCCCCACGGGCGAAGCGTACTGATCCTGTTCACCCCGATGAGCATGCTATTAGTCAGGCTGAAAAAAAGCAGACAAATAGGGTGGAAGGGTATGGATACAGTCGTGCACTGTACCGCATCACCCGTCATCTTTATCGGATCTCTTCCGACATCGCCACCGTTTTTCCAATCAAACTGTTCCGCACCCATTCCCCAATCTGGGGAACGGATAATATATATTATATATATATTTATATATAATATAATATATATATATAATAATATATAATATATATATATATATATATTATATTATTATATATATATTAGATAAATAATAAAAAATATATATATATATATTATTCGTTTATATATAATTTTTAAAGGAATGAAAACCACAAAATTGCCCCCGAAACGAAGTAATGGGAGGCGCACGAGTTTTTGGAATTGATTAAACACTGACAATAAATTCACCTAAGTCAAAGAACAGGATTGAAAAAAGCGAAGATGGAGGCTGCGACATTATGATTGTGAATGATATAACACTGAAATAAATTATCCTAATCATAAGACAGGAATTGAAGAAGAAAGCGCAAGAAATGGGAGGGCATGCACACCTATTTGATTTGATAAACACTGAAAAATAAACTTCACCTAATCATAAGAACCAGGATTTGAGAAAGATCAAGCTCCCCTCTGCAAGGTATTGTTCAGAGTGCTGGGTCAACAGACACTTTTTGGTGTAGATTCTTTTTTTATTAAAATTTTACTTTAGATATATTATAATGGATGATTAATTAACTAATCAGGGATCTGGCATGGCTTAGCCAACGGTTTTTAAAGCATAGCGTCGATCCTGGAGATGTCGTTGCAGAGCCATGACATCGGAAAAAGAACAGGCAGTTAAGCGCTGAGAACATCGACTACAAACACCTCCAGTCGGTAACTAAGACATAGATCACTATCTTCCTCATCTTGCATAACTGGCCATCACCTTACCCAGATATTAACTATTATTGAACAGATATCGATCGTAGCTTTTGGATGGTATAGTAAAATGCATAAAGTAGGAATTTACTATTAGTACTTGTGATCCACTACGTAATTAGCTAGAGATGAATGCAAGTGAGAGCGCCATCTAGAAGTCTTATGAAGAGATTGAGTATAATTATATCTACTTATATTAAACGTAATATATACGTATACCGTTATATTATAGTTAGTATATATATTAAGTACTTAGAGTATAGCGTAATTCTCCAACAGCCAATAAACCCAGCTATTTATATGATTTCATATCAGATTTTCAGGGCCTAAAAATAGATAGAACGACAGTGAGTATGTGTAGGGGAGCGTGTGAGGTGTCGAGGAGAAGGAGATAATTGAGGACATTAAATCGGTAAGGAGCAAGGTTTATTGTGACGACTTCTCCTGACTGAGAAAGACTCGTAATCATGTGCTTGTTGTGAGAGCGTCAAATTTACAGTTTTTCAATTGGAAACCAACAAGGATGATGCTGATTCTCAATTAGAGTTAATTAACATTTACGTGTGATTGAGTGGAATCAAGGTAGAGACTATGATGAACCTATTCAGAAGTGAAAATGAATCGTAGTTTCATTATTGTGTGTTCTTGGTGCAAAGACAAGACGATTGTGTTGTAGAAGGAAGTCATGTGAACGTGCCGCACTGATTAAATTCAGATGAGGAGGTTAGGAATGGGGCTTGGATGGAGAGACATCATAATTTTCTTATCTTTGTAAAATTAAGTTAGATGGAAGCTTGTCATCGAAAATCTGGTAGTCCGCAAAAAGCGAAATGAAGAAGGATAGAGCCAAGGAAATCACACAAATAAGAGAGTCACAACCCCAGCAGAAAGGCCAAGTTATCAGCAGAGTTAAGGCGAGCGTAAGGAACTCTCTCTCATTAAGAAGGCTGACAAGGCTGACAGAAGCTGACTGCAATAGTAGAATATGAAGAGCAACATACAAGCATGCTCTCTTCGCAAGGGACAACGGCAATTAAAACTATCCCGCGAGTATGCTCCGAAGCACGTTCACAAGGAGTCTTCCTGTAGGTAGAAAATGTGCGAATATAGAGACGACGTTCGTGCATGTGCTATGGCACACTCAAGCAAAGTGGAGCAATTTAACTCGTTACAAGGCTCAATAAGGATTTAAAGTATTTTGAAAGAGTGTGAGATTGTGCGAGCGAAGACGTATGATGGAAAGGTCTGGCCCAATAAGATGCACAAGCCATAATAAAATTTCTCTCTCCGGGCAGCGAGAGTGTAGAAGGCGCAGCAGTGAACGTTCTGACCGCACCCAAAGACTGTGAGGAAGGTGGGTGGCCGTAAGCATGGTCCAAAAGGATAGAAATGGCTAAATCGAGCTCTTCGAATGGGAAAACAAACATTGAATTACTAGAACAAATCCTGGGATAGCAATGTAGTAGAGAAAACTGTTGGTTAAATAGAATGAAAGAAGTAATAAAAGTAAACGAATTGAACTCTAATGATATATCATCGATAGCACAGTGAGCGAGCAAGAATGCCTCAACTTGCAAAAGTGATTGCGCCAAGCTGTTACACAAACAGTGTGACAATGCAAATAAGAAGCATGGTTGAAGTACTTAAATAGCCTATTGAAAGATGCGAGTATTTTCAAGAGAAGTCAAACATGGTTTTAGAAGGATGGAACTCCACTTTAAGAGAGAGACACGGCAATTACACACGAACAGCAGCAATATCTAAGAGGGGGTTTTCTATTCATGTAGGAGGAAAAAGCAAAATACTTATTAGGCCTTAGTTTTTTGAAATGTGAAATCGATGTGAAAACAGACCTTGGCAAACGAGAGCATTAGCACATGAGGCACACTGAAACGTAAGGGGAAATTGCAGTTCACAACTGTCTCATTCGTGGAATGCAACGAAGGTTGTAAAGCTGACGCTCGCAAGAACACGGAGGTTATCAGTGCTGAAGTAGGTAAGTAGAGTGAGAGGAAGACTATAAAGAGGAAAAATACTAGATCAATTAGGATGGATGAATCAGAACTCGTCGACAAAAGTAAGATCTTGATAAATGGGATTGGTGAGGTGTGATGGAGGAACGGAATGATGACACTAAACACAGCTCCTAGTATAACGTTGACAGTAAGCAGTAATTGAAGAGCTGAGAGTCGCTGTTTATGTTGCTTGTGAACAATAGGATGCCAAGCAAGCAGACATCTAAGGTCATACTTCTTATCTGGCTCGATTGGGGTACCCCGCTTTCTTTACCGATTGACAAGAGAGAAGATGTCCGTGGAAAGAGTATGGCCGTGCCACACCAGACCTAGGTAAAGGGATAATTAAGCCGATCATGCAAACAGAAATATCGAATATGGAAACCTGCTTGTCTGGATTAGTGAGAAATGAGAGGAGGTATAACGTGGTCTTGATGTAATGAGTCAAGAAATGTGCACCGCGGCCGAGAGGTGCTGTAAGATTGCGGAGTATAGTGAAAGAGTTTAGGAAGTTATTCTCGTTCACACACAAACACCGACTCTAT
>JABUQX010100755.1:15000-33968 GCA_015478945.1 Trachelipus rathkii | reverse complement strand
TGCATCCCCTAAGTTGATTCTGGCAATGGCATTATATAATGCTAAGCTTTTATGGTCGGGCCTTTTGAGGCAAAGGGAAAATTTTTTGTAGTCCGGACTTTTTTTAAATATACGAATAGGGCTAGCCCTATTCCAAAATTATCCGATTTTTTCTTTTCTGCGAAGGATAACAATTATATTTTAATTCTTAATTCTTATAACTACCAAGTATTGAATCAATGGTATTGAATCACAAATTTAAGATCCGAGTTTTTATTCTCGAGTTATGCTGGTTGTATCCCTTTCAAATTGATACCCTATAGCTGGTGGTGTCACCTCGTCGTAGGCGAGGTTATGCATCCCCTAAGTTGATTCTGGCAATGGCATTATATAATGCTAAGCTTTTATGGTCGGGCCTTTTGAGGCAAAGGGAAAATTTTTTGTAGTCCGGACTTTTTTTAAATATACGAATAGGGCTAGCCCTATTCCAAAATTATCCGATTTTTTCTTTTCTGCGAAGGATAACAATTATATTTTAATTCTTAATTCTTATAACTACCAAGTATTGAATCAATGGTATTGAATCACAAATTTAAGCCCCTCTTATTTATGGTTGAGTTCTATTGGTTGTATCCCTTTCAAATTTGTACCCTATAGCTGATGGTATCACCTCGTCGTAGGCGAGGTTATGCATCCCCTAAGTTGATTCTGGCAATGGCATTATATAATGCTAAGCTTTTATGGTCGGGCCTTTTGAGGCAAAGGGAAAATTTTTTGTAGTCCGGACTTTTTTTAAATATACGAATAGGGCTAGCCCTATTCCAAAATTATCCGATTTTTTCTTTTCTGCGAAGGATAACAATTATATTTTAATTCTTAATTCTTATAACTACCAAGTATTGAATTAATGGTATTGAATCACAAATTTAAGGTCCGAGTTTCTATTCTCGAGTTATACTGGTTGTATCCCTTTCAAATTGATACCCTATAGCTGGTGGTGTCACCTCATCGTAGGTGAGGTTATGTATCCCCTAAGTTGATTCTGGCTATGGCATTATATAATGCTAAGCTTTTATGGTCGGGCCTTTTGAGGCAAAGGGCAAATTTTTTGTAGTCCGGACTTTTTTTAAATATACGAATAGGGCTAGCCCTATTCCAAAATTATCCGATTTTTTCTTTTCTGCGAAGGATAACAATTATATTTTAATTCTTAATTCTTATAACTACCAAGTATTGAATCAATGGTATTGAATCACAAATTTAAGATCCGAGTTTTTATTCTCGAGTTATGCTGGTTGTATCCCTTTCAAATTGATACCCTATAGCTGGTGGTGTCACCTCGTCGTAGGCGAGGTTATGCATCCCCTAAGTTGATTCTGGCAATGGCATTATATAATGCTAAGCTTTTATGGTCGGGCCTTTTGAGGCAAAGGGAAAATTTTTTGTAGTCCGGACTTTTTTTAAATATACGAATAGGGCTAGCCCTATTCCAAAATTATCCGATTTTTTCTTTTCTGCGAAGGATAACAATTATATTTTAATTCTTAATTTTTATAACTACCAAGAGTCAGGAGTCGAAATGGAGACGGTGACAGAGCCTGAGCCTGGAGAGCTTGAACTGCGTCGGAGCCGGAATTGGAGCGGAGTCAGAATGGAGGCTGACAGAGTAGTGCGGTGCTTGAATCCAAAACTTGCTCTTGACTTGCATGATGTATGTTACATCAAACCCTATTTAACGATGGATGCTGACTGCTGAGATCGAATGCAATGGTTTCAACCCTCTAACAATGGTAGTAGTAGTCACCATAGTTAATCCTTTGTTTAACGGGTTACGTGAAGGCCCCATGCAAGCACGCTCGCCCCGCAGGTGCGAACCGGTGCGAAACTGATTCATGCTCCCGCAGGAGTAATATTGGTATACGAATATATTATTATTATTATTATTATTATTATTATTATTATTATTAGAAGCCTCAGAAAAGAAATATTATAATATCTTACAATAACAAGATTTGAGTAATAAGAAATAGCCTAGGCTACTACTATATGAAGGCTACAGGCTATAAGTAATAAATTTAATAAAAGTAGTATTGTCACGTTAGAGCTTAATAGGCTATATAGTGAGTAAACTTAATATATATTTAAATTTAAAATTATCGCACAAAATTAAAATCATAACAACTTGTTAAAATGACGTAGTATTAAATTACAGAAATAACTAAACTTTATAATAAATCAATAACAATAATAAAGTATAATAATAAAACTCTTTCTATAGAATCAATCATTCTGTCATACTCTCCATTTCTTCCATCTCTTTCTCTTAAATATAACTATAATATATTATATAGCTTCGTTTATTTTACTTCCTTTTCGTGATTTTCCTGACGTTAATTAGGAATATTATTTTCTAAACAACTAAAATAATTTAAATTAAAGTATAATACAAATAAATCAAATAAGAAAAAAATTAATAAAGTCACAATAATAAATAGACAGTCGAAATTTCTCACATAAATACACACTAACAGAGATTTAGAATAAGACATAACACTATTCCATTTCAGATTAAATTTCCCTATATATTGACTCATTAATACATAATAGCAGATTTTATAAAGTTAAAGTAATAATAGGAGAAGAGTCATAAATATAAATATGACAATAATCACACTCAATCAACATTACAGTTTGAGTACCACTTAAATTGAATATCCTATACTATTTAAAAGTGAATCTAACACATTGAGCAACTATGAATTTCAATACTAGTAGTTAAATAATTAATTATACAAAGATAAATCTCAATTAATAAGAATATTAAACTTTAAATAATAAAATAAACATATCAAATACCACTTAACACACTTAATAATAACTAATTTATTAACAATAACAAAATAATAATAAAAATAAGCACAACAATAAAAAAATAAATATAAAAATAGATTACATAAGCACAGAATAAAGAGAATTAACAGATTCAAGAGTTAATAACAATCAAACCATTCAGACCAAAGGCATACAACTCAATTATACGGTTTGCTAGCCTGCATACGTATTCAGTAATGTAATTATTACCTTCTTACTCAATTTACTGTAAGTCCATCATAAATGAATTCCTTAGTAATGCCATGTTTAATACTATTTGTCTTCTCGATTCGTAACTCAGTGTCTTCCCTCTCAAGTCCAGGACATAACACTCTCAAAACATTGCTCATTGGCAGCATAGCCCCCTTCCTTTATCCCATGGTAGGAAAATTCCCTCGAACTTTCTTAGACTGAGGGTCAACCTTCTTAGATTCGATTTCTGTCTATGTGCTGAAATTAACAGGTGTCTTATTACACTATATTCCGCAAAATCAGCTCTCAGTGAATGGAGGCTAAATATGCTAACGTGTAAGCACAATCTTGCAAAATTTTAGGATAAATTACATTAATTTCGCGATCGAAATTTCGTCATTACAAGCCTAATGGCCTTAATGGAAAATATGCTTTGTATTCTCATATAATTTTTTGGGTTGGAAAGTCTATTAATGGGTAATTGTCATTGTTCAAAGCGTCTTTAATGGGTAATCCAATTAGCCTCATTGCGCGTATCAGTATTGGCTTCTTCATCGCACTCTGACAAAATACACATAGAAAGAATTCCTAAAACTGATGAAGCTATTTGGTCCTCCGATCAGATTCCCCTCTCATAGTGGTATTACTTCAAAGCCTTAATTCACGAAGAGCATTCCATATCATCAAATTGTTATCAATCAATCCCTCATTTCGAGAAGATTCTGACTGTGCATTACCTATTTTGTCTTTCAGTTAGACATTCTTAGCTTCTGTTTTCTTTACTGTAATGGTAATTTAGGTCTCCTTATTTTCTAATACATTTAAAATAGAATCCCTTCTCTAAAAATATTTATTTTGTAGTAAACTCCTCGTCTGCTAGTTTAATTTTCTTTGTAAGGGAAAAAGATTTTAAATAATTTATGAGGGTTTCAATTGGCTCTATTGTACAGCTTGGGCAGAGAATAACTCAGGTATTACCTTCACTTCCCCGCTGACTACTTCTCATTAATTTATGGGCTCCACGTCACCTTTGCTATTTGTTACGCCTGCTTGGGTAAGATGCTTGCTTATAAGTTTGAACTCCTCCCCCGCTCCCGGCTCCGCTCCCGGCTCCCGGCTCCCTCAACCATGAAAATTAAGATTTGAACTTTTAAAAGTTATGTAAATAAATTATTGAATATAGAGATGAAGTGCGAGTTTTCTGATATTTACACTGGCCACATATTTTGATATTTTTATCACCAACAGCTGCACAATTCTTTTCATTAATTTGGTAAGTGAAGTTTATTCTTCGATAATCGAGTAATTTCTATAAACCTATATAGTCAACTCGTTCGGCATTCTTCAGAAGTTCACCAAAAGAGAAATTTATTAAGTTATTAGTGAGTCATATCATATATATTATATATAGTATATATTATATATATATATAATATAGTATATAGATATATATATATATATTATATATATTATAATATTTTATATTATATAGTATATATATAGTATAAATATATATATATAATATATAAACAGTCAGATAAAAGAGGTCAAGTTATTCATAGGAGAATTTCTTGCACAGCTCTGGAAACCGGAAACGATAAATATTTTTGGAAGCTAAGCGAAGAAAAGCCTCATCCCTCGTATTTATTATTAAGCTTCACGCAGCGACTCAACGGGCACGAGACAAATCTGAGACGCAGAGTGAACACGCTTAAACACTGGACTCAAACCTATCACGGCCTTTCACGCCTCATGTCTTGTGTTTAAGGGATTTGAGACAACTCATATTACCGCCATTTGTCTAAAGAGGAGCTATGGAGCTATTTGCTTTAGAGTCAACTTTAATATTGCTAATAATATATATATATATATATATATAATCATATTATATATATTATATATATTATATAGATATAATATCTAATATATATAATAATATATATATTATATATTATATTATATAATATATATATATTATTTACCGAAATTGTGTTAGAATAAATAAATCTGCCTGCCTGTAGAGTAAAACTATGGTGCACTGATATAGAACAACACGCTGTCAGTGGGTTCCCTTGTATAATACCTGCCTAAGAGCTTGTAATCAATTGCCTCTAGAGAAGTTTATTGTATTGATGTTTGCTGTTTCCATGGTATGTTATCAGATCATGCAAAGTGACTGTATTTTTTTATATTTAACAATTAAACTAACTAATCAGAATGTAGTTCCTTAAACAGTTAGAGTTCTTGCAAAAGCGGGAACAGGAACGGGCAGTCCTAAACACACACCTTTGACTGGAAGGCAGGAACTGACTCATGCTTCCGAAGATTATTTAAGTTAAAGTAATAATTGATAACAGATATTGTGATTATTATATTAAGAGTGAGATTAATAATATAGGGAAGAATTTTACTTCTTTGGTCATATCTTCCTGTATACACTAGCATGCAATGATAATAATATATAAATATTATATAATACAAGCCCATTTTCTGATCTTGTTGTAAAAAAATTTTACGAAAATAAAGTAAGATCCGGAAAATAATATAATGATGAATATTAATAAAAGAATGGTGAGTGATCTAACAGAGTTTATGAGGAATGCTCCCCCTCTGCGAATCGCCTCCAAAAATAATCTAACTTATCTTCCGATCCAGCGAACATTATCTGGAAGAGAATTGGTGAGGATAAGATTTTCGATTCTAATTGCTCCATGAAAATTCTATTATACTGTTCAAATTTACCAGGATTTTAGATATGACGCAAGTCAAAAAGAAAAACCAGCTTTTATAGCTTTTATTTAATATGTATCGGGGTGATTAAATTGATTGTCATTAACAATTAAGGAGATTATCTGCTCGTTATATATATATATATAAAAGTATATATATATATATACTAATATAGATATATATTATATAATATATATTATAATACCTATTATAGTTATTATATATATATACTATACAGTATATTATGTTGTGGTGGGGGGGAGGGCATGTAATGTGGCGAGGGTGGTGTTGTGAATGTGTGCGTGGCGATTAATTCTGTCCGTATATTTGGCGTTTATTCAAAGCACATGTTAACATTTAACTGTATAATTCTGTGAAAATTAATGCTGAGAGGATAAAGAGCAGATATTTTGGCGAGAAAATGAGAAAAGGAAGAATGCATCTGACAATAGTCATTACTCTTCAATAAATTACAATTTTGGCCAGAAGAAAGAAGAGAGAAATGCATTTTATTGGAGGGCGAAAACAGATGCGAAGGGAGAGAAAAGACGCTTTTTTTTTTGTATCTAAGGTCTTCGAACAATGGTATGGTATATATGTATCCGAAAACGTGATGTCAGGGCGGGGGTTACAGGACAGTCCCCCTATTTAAGACAAACAATTTTGAACTGGTGTAGTACCAATTAATATTTTAGAACATTTTTTTTTTGCTTTTTGCCAGTTTTGACGGGGCACTCACTGCACTCACTGTACATAATATAATATTATATATTTATATATCATATATATAATATAATATAATGATTAATATATGACTAGTATATATATATATATAGTATAGGATATATATTAATATATCGTATATTGATATATATTTTATATTATAATATTCTGTCTTAATTTGTCAGTCTCAAGTTAAAAAATATCCGTTAGACTCAGCAAACTTTCGGTTCAATAAAATAATTTATATGTAAGTAACATTTCAAGCCGATAAGGGACTTTGTCAACAGACAATTTAGCTATTGATGGAATTATTTTAAAAATGACCAAAATTTCGGTGCAAGGCAAAATGAGAAAGTCTATTCATTGAAACGGCTAGTAAATTCCCTTATACATTAAAACAAAATTAGCATACCACCACAGCACAACACACACACACACACACACACAACACACACACACCCACACACACATCAGACAATGACTTAGCCTATACAACACACACACCTGATATATATATTATCTATATATAATATAATAAGATATGTAATATATATAATAGAATAGATATATATATATTTTATATATTTTTAATGTGATCCTTA
This sequence comes from Trachelipus rathkii, assembly GCA_015478945.1. NCBI lineage: Eukaryota > Metazoa > Arthropoda > Malacostraca > Isopoda > Trachelipodidae > Trachelipus > Trachelipus rathkii. Next base: position 26,871 of record JABUQX010100755.1, on the reverse strand, counting down.
GATATAAATAATAGTATATATATAATATAGTATAATTATTATAATATATACATATGAGGGAGAGTACACCACTCGAACGATGAATACCTCCCATTTTTTAATATGGTGCGCCCTTTCTCGTTTTGCGTTCATATCTCTTCACCCACTCACCTCCGGCAACATATTACTTAACCACCATTTATCCACATATCATATACACCAGATAAATACTACACCCCACTTCACAACAACGCCTGACAGACATCCTACTACTGCATATCCCTGTGGTGCGGGGGAGAAAGAATTTTCCCACAATCGTATGTCCTGCGTGTCGAGAAGTCGACTCAAGGGCGCGGTGTAGTTGGGTTGGGCGCCTTACTAATACCATCTATTTTCTTCGCCAGGAAATGCTAATCGCACGGCCTCGGAGAAGTCGTGATCGCGGCGTAACGACCTTCTACACTTTCGGCGAAATTGTAATGAATCGTATGGTACAATGGAATTCAAGAGAAAATGTTGATGAGAAGAGGGAGAGGTGATGGATGTACTTAGAAAGGCAAATTTGATTTGCCGCTGTGACTGAAACAACAAAGATGAAAGGAAAGGTGAAAATGAGTGGTGTGATGAAATGTGTGCGGGCTGGTGTGGAAGAGAATGACAGAGGGAGAGAAGGAGTTGCAATTTGATGAGTGACCTGTGGTATGAAGTTATGGTAGACTTTGATTGTGTGAGTCCCTAGAATTCTAAGGTTAAATTTAAGTTTGAAAAGTCAAGGAATGTGTGGCGTGACGAATGGTTCCATCTGAAGGATAAACGTTGAAGAGAGTAACGGATTTTTTGGGATAATCTGAATGATGTTCCGGATGGGGTGAGTAGGAGCTCAGATTGATTAGTTTTGGGGACCTGAATGGTTGGATCGGTGATCAATAAAAGGATGATACAGGTGGTTTGGTGGCGAGAACTGAGAATGGTAGAAGGGGTGGATTTCTGTGAAAGAGAGGGTATTGGGCTGGGTAATATATTAAAAAACAACATGCAGATAATTGACTCGTTTATTGGTGTAGAGTAGAGATGGTGATCGAAGGTGAAAAGTATGATTGAATTTAGTGTTGGTGAAGACGGATGATGTTGAAGTATGTGTTGGATGTTAAATCAGTTATAGGTTTAGGAGTGGGATTATCGAATCACTTATGTTTTCTATGTACAATTAAGTTAGTGGGGGCTTTGGATGGCAGAGGAAGGTGATAGAAGCAACGTAGGTAAACATAAGATTAGAGAAGTAGTGGTGCAGACTAAAGGATAGAGTGCGACAAGCGCCACTGCTACGTAAAACGGTTGATGTGAACGAAGCTGATGTACTTCGAAGCAAATCTGGGGGCAAATGAAGGAGAAGCAATTGTTAGTAGTGCAAAGTGAAGTGTGTGGATGTGTTCTTAAGCACAGCACTTTTAGGATCGCAGCAAGGTGGGAATGAAGAAGTATGAAAAGCGGTTAAAGGTATAAAAAGAAAGCGTGGTTGAAATGTACTAAGAGCAAATGAGGAAGATTCAAAAGAAAGATGCTTGGAATTATATAAGGAGGAAAAAGAAATACTAAAAGGTGTATACGTAGGAGAAAACAAAGAGATAATGAACAGTGGAAGGAAGATGAATAAGGACATGCAAAGGAATATAGGAAGGCTACTTTCTGGAAGGAAAGCGCGAAAGGTTAAAAAGAATAAGGGGAATCTGCTTAGTAATACGTGAATGGGATGTGCTTTTGTACTGGATGAAATGGAATGTGAAGGGAGTGTGGAAAGAACACTTCGAAAAACTTTTCACAATATTAACAGTAATGATGAGTTGTGAATGTGGGCGGTTTTGATGGTGCATGCAAGAAGGAATAGGTATTTGGGATGAGGTTTAGTAAGGAGGAGGTAAATGGTCGGGTGAGAAAGTTGAAGAAGGGTAAATCTGCAGGTATAGGATGAAGTTAACTCAGTGAATATGATCACAGAGCGAGGCGAATGTGAATTGATTGCGATTTGGAAGTTGTGTATAAAGCGTTTTCTGGAGGATAGTCCAAGGGATTGGAGGGAAGCGTAATAGTAACCCTTGTATAAGGGTAAGGAGAAACAGGGGAATCTGTAGAAATGATTATCGGGGAAATACAAGTTTAATTGAGTGTTGTAGGGAAGGTAATGCTGGTATTTTGGTCGAAAAGAGTGCGTCGATGGACTGAGGGACTGATTGGTGAACAACAGGTGCGTTAGGAGTGGTAGAGGATGTGTGGATCACAAATCTTTACATTGAAAGAAATGTAATTTAAAAATGAGAGAAGAAAGAAGAATAAATTGTAATTTAGGTTTTTTGAACAGGCGTATGATAGCGTTAATAGGGAAGCGTTATGGCAAGTGTTGTGAATAATACTGTGGTGTTGGTGGTAGGACTCTGAATGGAATCAAAAGTTGTATACGAAAGTGAAGCGTGGGTAAGAATAAAATGTGTCAATGGTGAATGGTTAGGGATCAATAGCGGAGTGAGGCAGGGTGTGTTATGTCTCCTTGTATTCAATTGTATTGGGATGGGGTTATGAAAGAATTTGAGGTGGGATGGCAGGAAATGGTTAGAATTGTGGAGAATGGAGTTGAGTGGAGGTGCCCTAAGTCCTATTATATGCGTGATTTGTTCTGTGTGCGAATCTGAAACGAGAGTTTGAGAGGATTGATAGGAGAATTTGGCAGGGTGTGCTGAAAGCGCAGGGACTGTAAAGTAAACGTGATAAGAGTAAGGTTATGAGTGGAGGACACTCCTCAGTGTGAAAGTTATTTAGATGGTGAGCAGCTGAACAAGTGTCTGAGTTTAAATATTTAGGGGTATATGTTGGATGAAGAGGAACGAATGATGCGGGAATGTAGTAGGAACGTTGTGAATGGCAGAAGGTGCTGGTGGCAAAAATCGTTGTGATGCAAAGGGACAAGTCTTTGTATGTGTGCTAGGGTCCTGTACATTGAGGGTATGTTTGTTACTGTGTTATTGTATGGTAGTGAGAACACTGGTCTGGAATAAGAAGTATAGATCTAAAGTTCAATGTGTTTGGATGGACAATCTTAGGGGCGTGCAGGTGTGAGAAGAATTGATAAAGAAAGAATGTGCTTTAGAGAGTTGGGTGGTGTGAAGAAGGGGTAAATGAGAGAAAAATGAAAGTATGTTGAGGATGGGTTTGGTCATGTGGAAATGGATGATAAGTGCGTTGGTTAAGCGGATGTATAGTTGTGGATGTGCTGGGAAATCGACCGGCTGGCAGACCGAAGAGAAAGTGGTTGAGAGTCGGTGAACGAATGCTGAAGGGAGAATGTGAGTTTGGCAGAGGCGAGAATAAAGCGCATGATAGGAGAGAATGCGGGGGTTTTTGTATGGGGGCAAATGTTGTGGCCCACCTGGGCAGGGGATGACCTTACATTGACGATTTACATAGTGAGGGCCGTCCGGTCCCCCATGATGCTCACGGGTGGATGTTTCTGCTGTGACGAAGCCTCATCTAATTCTGGTACACTAGCAGGGGGGCGGTAATGGCTGGGCTTTCTTTCGACGTTTGTCAAGTTCTCCAACTGCTTTTCTTTTCCCGATGCTGTACAGCACCTTAACCCCCAATCTTGGGGCAAAGAGGAAGGTGAAGAAAGAAAGAAAGATATATATATAATTGCTTATATAATTAAATATCGAAAAGTTTTCATTCATGATAATTAGTTATTTCAATTTAATTTAAAATTATTTTTAAATAATTTACTAATTAAATACCAGCTTTAATATAAAAAAAAAGTGTAGAAAAGAATTATGGCACCCGTCTTATTATATTATTATTACTATTATTATTATTATTATTATTATTATTATTATTATTATTATTATTATTATTATTATTATTATTATTATTATTATTAGTAGTAGTAGTAGTAGTAGTAGTAGTAGTAGTAGTAGTAGATAATAAACCTGATTCAATCTAGGAATATTTACAAGAAGGGCTTAAAGAAGAGATTAAAAGGATTAAAAAATTAAAACATTAATCCGAGTGTGTGGATTTACCTACACACTGCATGGATTTACTTACTGATTGTATGCGATTTAATTGCAAAGTTTATGATTACTTGAATAGTGCATGAATTTATTTACACAGTTTATGGATTTACTTGCACAGTGTGTCAATTTGTTTATAGAATGTATGGATTTACGCACAAAGCGTGTGGATTTACTTGCATAATGCATTCATTTGCTTGCACAGTGTATAGATTTGTTTGCACATTGTGTGGATTTGCTTCCACAGTGTATGGATTTGTTTGCACATTGTGTGGATTTGCTTGCACAGTGTATGCATGGATTTGTTTGCACATTGTATAAATTTGCATGCACAGTGTATGGATTTGTTTGCACATTGCATGGATTTGCTTGTACAGTGTATGGATTTTTGCACAATGTATGGATCTGCTTGCACAGTGTATGGATTTGTTTGCGCATTGTTTGGATTTGCTTTCACACTGTATGGATTTACTTACACCTGTACATTAGTGATAGTGTGAAGCCATTTTAACTCATCCACATTAAAATGAAATATGAAAATTTAAAACTTACGTTAATTAAACTATTTTGGTTTGGACCTTTGTAATATTTAATTTTTAATTTTTAATTTAATATTTCATTTAATTTATTTATTTTTTTTAATATTAATTTAATATTTAATTTTTAATTTAATGTTTCATTTAATCTAATTTATTTTTTTCATTTTAATTTAATATTTAATTTTTAATTTTTAATTTAATATTTCATTTAATTTAATTTATTTTTTTAAAGTTTTAATTTAATATTTAATTTTTAATTTTTAATTTAATGTTTCATTTAATCTAATTTATTTTTTTCATTTTAATTTAATATTTAATTTTTAATTTAATATTTCATTTAATTTAATTTTTTTTTTAAATTTTAATTTAATATTTAATTTTTAATTTTTAATTTAATGTTTCATTTAATCTAATTTATTTTTTTCATTTTAATTTAATAATTTTTAATTTAATATTTCATTTAATTTAATTTATTTTTCAAATTTTAATTTAATATTTAATTTTTAATTTTTAATTTAATGTTTCATATAATATAATTTATTTTTTTCATTTTAATTTAATATTTAATTTTTAATTTAATATTTCATTTAATTTAATTTTTTTTTTAAATTTTAATTTAATATTTAATTTAATTTTTAATTTAATGTTTCATTTAATCTAATTTATTTTTTTCATTTTAATTTAATATTTAATTTTTAATTTAATTTATTTTATTTAAATTAATTTATTATTTTAAAGTTTTAATTTAATATTTAATTTTTAATTTTTAATTTAATATTTCATAAATCTAATTTAATTTTTTCATTTTAATTTAATATTTAATTTTTAATTTAATATTTCAATTTAATTTAATTTATTTTTTAAATTTTAATTTAATATTTAATTTAATTTTTAATTTAATGTTTCATTTAATCTAATTTATTTTTTTCATTTTAATTTAATATTTAATTTTTATTTTATAATTTAAAATTTCATTAATTTAATTTATATTTTAAAAGTTTTAATTTAATATTTAATTTATAATTTTTAATTTAATGTGTCATATAATATAATTTAATTTTTTCATTTTAATTCATAAAGGCATAACATATAATACAGAATATAAATATTATATGTGTATAATACAATAAAATAAATACAAACCATATAGATAAATATATATATATATATATTATGATATATATATAATATATAATATATAATATATAATTATCTTTATGTATAATATATAATATATTTATCACTATATATTATATATAATATTATAATTACTAAATATATTATATATATAATATTTATACTATATAATATAAATTATAAATTATATATATAATAATATATATCATATACTGTAGCATCATACTAATTAGAGAATATATTTATATTATTATATATATATATATATATATATATATATAAGAGGAATAAAGAAACTCGTTTTGGATCGTAACAGAAGCGATTAAGAGTCATAGCGGTGACAGAGGGAATAAAACGACTGTTAAAAAAGAAGTTTCAAACGTTTAACGCTTCATACAAATATTAACTAAAATATTGAAGACACGAATAAAAACACAGATAATTTTAAAGGGAGATAGATAACGGATTGATAGATAGATAGGTATACCTAGAGATGCGATAGAATTGTTTTTTCCAAATGTGTGTGTGTGCTCATTTTCTTGAACACGAACATACCTACACACACACACATATACACCTACACACACACATACACCTACGAACACACATCGCTTTTTTAAAGAAACTTTTTTTTGCTAAAAAACACCCAATTTTCCTTTTTCTTTTGTAAAAAAAAAATACTTTATCTCGCAAAAAACATACCGCACCCCAAAACTGTCATTTGTTTTTGTTTTTTTTTGTTTTGTTTTGTTTTGTTTTTAACTATTACTCATCGGAATTTACTGGGAGAGACCCAATAAGAAACGACTCGTCCAATCATTTCAAATTCTGCAGTGAAATTTAAAATCGGTTCAAAAGAAAAAAATACTATTCTCATTTCGGTCTTTTGACGAAAAAAATCATTCAATTATACAGCATGATTAATCATACAGCAAAAACAGATCTGGCCCAACTAATATAAACCTTCCACAAAGATGAAAGCAAATTAAATAGAAAATTTTGAATATAATGAAAAAATAATAAAAAAAACTTGAATATTATATAATATAGTAATATATATATATATATATATATATATTAATATATATAAATATATATATATATATATATATATATATATATATAATATGTATATATAGTTATAATAATAATATATAAAATTCGACCGTCTCGAATGTGGAACCAGTGGAAACCAGAGGTGACAGCGAAAACATACTTTTTGGTAATTTGGAGGAATTAATCCTAAAATGAAATTAAAAAGACCGAAAATTGGAATTAATTAAATTGGTAGGAGGTGAAGTGCGTTTCTCCGAAGCGGGTCGCATCATATAATTAAATTTTTCAGAATTCTGCTCCTCTGGCTGGCAAGGGGACGAAACCCCTCTACCATATACATGACACTGTACTTTCGTGATCTGGCTGATTTTTTTAGTATTTAATTACCCTACTCTCCACCGGGTTGCGGTCATCAGGAAATTGGTGAATGTATAATAAATAGGGTTCCTTTATTAAACTCAGGGGGGCAAATAATAATAATTAGTATGGGATGACTTTGCTGATTGATAATGTTATCTCAGAAGTATTTACCTACGCTAATGATTGCCTTCTTTCATTGTTTTGCGAAAAAGAAGAATTAATTTAATTTTGGAAAATCGCGGTTTTGCCAGCAAGCCAGCGGTCCGTTCGCGACGGTCCGCCAAATGCATGGAGGCAAGTGGTATCTCACCTCTAGAGCATTCGTTTAATTAACAAAATAAAAAAATCAAACAGAAAAAACAGTGTATGGCGTCCAAATTCGCTCTACAAAATTTACGTAGATACATATATTAAACGTGAATAATCGCCTAAGCTATCATTTTATAAGATTAGATGGAAGCCAAAAATGAGATATCAATTTCTTTTTACTTTTTTGTTAATATTAATAAATTATATATATGAAAATTCACCATTACAACTGTTCATTTATCTGTTTTTTTCTGTTTATAAATTTAGGATCATAAAATGAATTTCCTAGTTTTACCAACTTAACGAAGCTTAAATTTTTATTGCCCCTGGTTAAATAAAGTAATAATAATAAATTAAACTATTTAAATATATATATAATAATAGTATATATATATACGTATAATATTATATATATTATATTATATATTATATATATATATTAATATATTATAAGGAGGCATAGAGTAGAGAGAGAGAGAAGAGAGAGAGAACTTGTCCTTTTAAAAAGGATGTTAATCCAATATAATTGAACGACACGATATAACGATTTTTTTCGAATTATTGTCAAGATATCAGAAGTTGCCAAAAAACAGTTTTTTTTTTAATGTAGGAATACCAAGTCTAAATCACAAAGATGAAAGAGTCAGCAAGGTCTCTAGGCCTCAGCGGTGACGACGGGGGACTTCGGTCCTCCCCCCTCTGTCCCCGCCGGCTCACTCCTAAAAAAATTAACATATTTGCTGGAGCATGAAAAAAAAGCCAGTTTTTTCAACCTCTTTCCGCTCCTTCTATTGGGTTTTACTAAAACTGACACTGCAGGAGGTTCCACGAGTAGTGTCGGCGATTTTTGCGATATACAGTCTTTTTGTAAACATCCTTTTAATCATGTAGCGTCTAATATATATATATATATAATTATATAATATATAATATTATATTAGTATATATATATATAGTATAATTATATAATATATATATATATATATATATTATATATAATAATAAGCCATATATAATATATATTTATATATATTATTAGTATATAATAATAATTATATTAATATATATCTATATAATAGATTATCTATATATATTATTATATAAGTATATATCCATATAATATATATATGTATATATATATATATATAGTAATATATATATATAATTATATTATATATATATATTTAATAATATATAGTATTATTATATATATATATATATAATATATATTATTATATCAGTATTAAAATAAAAAATATATATAACAGGAACTTCTTGCTGCTTCCTAAATTAATTTTGCTTTAAAAACAATAATTACTCGTTACTGCTTTATATAAATACAATACGTTATTGTTGGCCCAGTTTCATTCTCTTTAAATTTAAGGAAACCGAAAAGCGCGATCGTCGAGCTCGGTTTGCCCACTTGTCCTCACGTTCACATTTCCTTATGATAACGATAAAAGGAAGAAATATTGCAAGAAGGAAGAATAACCCTCAAATCGGGGGGGAGGGGGCGGTCTTTCTGGAGGGAAAGAAGAAAAGATTGTGTTTTAATGCCTCGAAGACCTTGATAAATCCTTTTAATTCTTACAAAAGGAATACTCTTTACTGCTAGGTAAAATATTATATACTATATTATATATATTATATAATGAATATTATATAATATATATTTATATATATTATTATATAAATAATATATCTTATTATATAAATATATAATATAGTATATATTAATATATTATATTAATATATAATATTATATAATATATATATATATATATATATATATATATAATATATATATAGAATATATATATAATACTATATATTATAAATTATATATATTATAATAGATTAATATATATAATAGTATATATATAATATATATATTATATATATAATATATATATAAGATATATATATATATATATATATATACATATATATAGAGTATTATATATATAATAATATATATAATATATATAATATATAATATAATATATATATATATATTATATAATACTAAGATATATATATATATAATAATAAATATATAATATAATATTATAATATATATAATATTATATATTATATATTATATATCAATATATATATATATTATATATATATATATATTATATAATATATTATATAGTATGATATATACATAGTATAGATATATAATATATAACTATAAATTTATATATGATGATTACTATATATATATATATAATAATAGTTAAGTAATATATAATCATATATAATATAATAGGATATTTATATATATATATTAATAGTATTTATATGTATATATATAAATAAATATATCTATATATAATATATAAATTAACTATATAATATATTATAATATATATAATATATAATAATATATATATATATATATATATATATATAATAGCGAGAGGACGTGGACTCGGAGAGCTATATATATATTGATGGTGGAATAGGAGCTCGAGCGGATCTGCGGAGTGGGCTAGAAACGAGTCGCAGTAACGATAGCAGGAAATGCTTTACCTACTGAGGAATAGAATAGTTGCCGCAGAGTCTTAGGTGTGGAGGGTGATTATGGAAGCTGTGCGGGTCGCGTGTGCGCTGTGGCTGCGAACCAAATGGAGGTAAGGCATTATATTCTAGAGGCGGGTCAATACATAGATATCGGTCGTGAATGTGCGTGGGGAGTGTGAAGATTGTGATGGGATGGAGTGTATCGGATAGGATATGATGGGTACGTAGCTAGGGGGCTGGTACAGATCATGGAGGGTATGTGAGTTTACAGAATTCAGTAAGGTGGCATCTGGAGAGTGACTAAGGCGGTTGGTTCAGCGTGGAAGTAAGAGGCTGTGTAGGTGGTGGCTAAATGTGAGTACGGTGAAAGGATTCTGGTGGGTAAATATAAATATATATATATATCCTACTTTATCTACTTTTATTATTGGATCTTCTACACGCTGCCACATTAACTCTTATCCACTCATATGCGATGAACCTCCGCTTGCATCTCTTCCAACCTCATTTCAATTCTGGGCTCTCACTTTTACTTAGATACCCTCTCGTCTAAATCTTCCGGATCTATTCGAGCTGATCTGGATAGAATTTCGGGAGGGGTCGTCAACCTTGTGAATCAATTCTTTAAAAAACTCAACTTTACAAAACTCCCTCTCTAAAAACATCCTTCTTAACTTCCTAAACCCCTTTCGACGGGTCTCTCTCGTCTCTCCTGTTGACATATAAACATCGGCCTTACAATAAACAAAAAAATGGTCTTGGAAACCTCACTCACAACGGTTTAGGGCGGATTCCAAAGGAACTGAGAGTTCTGTTTAGACTGCGAGACTTAATTTCAGTGTTACTCCGGCTATACAAGGGTCGCATCCGCCCTTGTATGGAGTACTGCTAATCTGGGGGGGGGGGAGGAGGAGGGTTTCCGGCTTTTCAATAGGGTCGAGTCAAAATCTAAAACGCTTATAAACTGTTCTGTACTTTACAGTTCACTTGACCCTCAACCTATGCGGCGCGATGCTGGTGCTTTATCTCTTTTCAATAGGTACTGCAGCGGCAAGTGCTCGAGGGAACTTACCACTCGCGCACCACCACCTTTACGACGCCCTAATAGCACAAGGTGTGCTGTGTCTGCACATGAGTTTTGTATCGATATTAGTAACTCCAGGCTAGTTCGCTGCGGTGCTTCCTTCTTTCCTGCTACCTCTGTTCTGTGGAATTCACTTCCATCTTTTGTGTTTCCTGTTGAATTTAATTTCCCTCACTTTAAATCCTGCGTCTGTGCTCATCTGCGTAATTTGCGTTAGATGGTGAACTTTTGTGTCGTACAGCAACCCTTCCTTGAATAGGGCTCTGCCCGTGAGTGGTGGTGACAAACTATATATATAATACAAATACATCTTTGTCAGTTTTATTAATATATATATATATATATATATTATATTATATATATATATATATATATATATATATATATATATATATATATATATATATAATATATATTATTTACAGTTTGTCACCAACCACTCACAAGTCTATAGAAAAGTTTTTTTAACAAACTTTGAAAGGTGCTAACTTTTTTCCCTAAAGACGTTAGTCATTTGGTTTTTCATTCATTCATTTATTATTTTTTAACAGTGTATTCTGTGATTTTTATAAAAATTGGCGGTGAAGAACGTTCTGCGCTACTATTACCAATATATAGTTTATCGTATAGGTGTAAGTATATATAATATATATATATATATCATAATATTATAATATATATATTATATATATATTATATTATATAATATATATATATATATACTATATAATATATATATACATATATTTTGTTGAAGTGTTGCTTTTATTTACAGTAAAATAAATTGTTCCGAACAATATAACTTAAACACGATTTCCAGATA
>JABUQX010100755.1:0-7500 GCA_015478945.1 Trachelipus rathkii | reverse complement strand
ATAGTAAGCGCCTACTATTCCGCTCTATAATAGGATACTAGGAAGTATAGTCAAGTATTCTAGTACTAGGAAATATAGGTAAAAGAGTTAGAAGTGGATAAGAACATATCAAGTCTAAAAATATAATATAAAGCTCTACATACTTAACCTCCCCATATATACTATATAACAATAGAGTATCACTAGCACTAGCAAAAAATACATAACACCCAACTGCACACCGGCATAATAACTCACCCTCAATATAGACATAATCGATACATAGATTGACAGAATCCCAGTAACCTACAACCTATACACTCATTACTATAACATGAAACCCGCCTATATAATACTGCTCACTAGTATACTCAACCTATAATATTATATGCTCACGCCCCCTCAAAATACACATACCTGTCTACCCAGACGCGCTACGATCACCTCACTCATACACTACCTACGCTATATACCCTCACACTAAACACATCAACTAGCTCATATATATATAACTTACCCTAATTCAATATCCAATATAACCAGCCCCACTAATTAAATAACTATATATAATTAGGAGAATGTACGGCACCATAGTATCTGGTTCCCGGATATCTCGGCTATCCTCCTGGCAGTACTACGGCCATTTCCTCTTGGACTAATACAGCTGTCTCGGTATTCGAGAGTATCCCGGTTAAATATGGCCGATCACTTGGACGATAATATCCTATCTTACTTTTTGGTGACATTAATGAGCCATAACTTTAAAGATATAAATACTTAAACTCTAGCTCTCGATAATGAGTAATATAGCTATATCGTAGATCTCATGTAGTTTTTTCCTTCTCGACTTTACTTTTTCCGCTTAATGATTTTAACTGTACAGGGATATCTTCTCACATACTCGTGCTTGTTGCGAACACGCTAACATTTACACTATTCTTGATATGCCTACTTATACATTAAATATTAAAATTATACAGATTTTAGCTCCACTTTTTAGTGATTAATAATTTTTTTCTTTTTTTTGTTACGCCAATGTCGTGAGTGTGTGTGAGTGCGCGAGTGTTTTAAACTTTCTGAGATTTATTCATATTTTAGAGTATTACTGTATAAACAAATAGGGTTTATAGCGTCTCTTAAACATCAAGTAACCTCATTACGGCTTCTGCGTGCGAAAACCTCTATCTCTCCTATTCTCCATTTTATCGATTTGTCTGTTATGTTTCTGTCTTTTTTTTTTTCCTTACTTATATTCTTTCTCAGTCGAGCCGCTCCCATGTGCCTATGTACAATATCAATCACTAAACCTACATCATACACGGGCTTCACACTAGACAATTTTCAGATTTGATCCCTGACTTCACCGCGATCTTTCCACTGACATCCTCTGAACACAAATACGCGCAATCTCATTCCCTTGACCAGGTGCTTACGTCTACTTAATTGCCGCATAGAACCATATCTATTAACATTATGCCAGCCTATTCACAATCAGATTCATACATTACTTACTTGAAAATATAACTTAGAACTGTTCTCATCTTGACTAAATTCTAACAAAACATATTTTAATTCTTCTGAGATACATCGCAATCATACCTCCCTCATTACGCCGTCCAACGCACTCTTATTTCATTATTCTCTATTAACACAAAAGATAAACCAGTCTTTATTTCTATACAAAAAGCGAAATACATTACAACGTGCTTCACATTAAATAAAACTATGGATGCCAATCACGTCCACTGTGATCACAAACAGTTACTAATGGTGACTTTAGGTTAACTTTTTCTCTCAAGATCTGACTTTGATTAATATAGCAGTCTTCTTCTGTCAGCTACAGTTTTAACATCTTTCTCTGCTCTCAAGTTTATAGATCCTGTATGGATAATTTCTTTTTCAAACCTTATTTCATTATTTCTTCTTACTGCGTTCTTTTTGACCTCTTTGAGGATGTTCTTCAACTCTACTGGGCCAAGCTCTTACATTTGTCAACATTTTATGAGTGATAGGAACTTATGAATACTTTCATGAGATCTTATAGCATTGTGCACTGTTCTTGAGAAATCAGACTATGTTCTTTCAGATCCTCCACTAAAATTGCTTAATTTATAGAAAACCCTCCTCCACTGTCGCATTTCCAGCGAAAATATTTTCAGTCCTAATAATAATTGCCCACAATTTCCACATAATACATCTGATTCCCAGTACCTATAGAAAAAAACTACATCAAGTCTGTTCTTAGAAAGACACATTCACCTCCAACAAAAAATATCTTGGAATTTCCATTCAGAGGTGAAATTGGAGCTTCACTGCAAAGCTAGAAGTGTATGTGGCTTTTGCTTTCTAGAAAACCATATGGAGCAAGTCCATGGTTTAATCCACATATTTACATTTTCATCACGCCCATTATTACAAAATTTGAAGCTCACCGCACTCCCAACACTCAACCCACCCCACAACACAGAACCATAACTGGAAACACTTATACCTTAATACTCGTTTCGCACCACTATATCTGCACCACAAGTTTAAAGCACATCTACTCAAATCTTACCATACCAACCCACCCAATTGCCATAGTATTTCAGATCCTGTAACATCATATCTTTAATGCAAAAGGATGAAACTGATTGATAAACTCTGATTTTGGTTAGTTATTAATAGAACACTCAGAGTCATTTACACCATCGTTGCAGATGATTAGAAGTTGATGCGAATAGGTAAATATTTCAGTGCAACACACTTTCACTGAAATATTGTATTATTTAGAACATACGAAACCACTTTTATTCAATGATGGATGCGCTTCCTGCGAGTTTTGATTAAATTCAAATGAGTTTCCCTCTTGAATGTGAAACCGGCTTGGCGTCTCATGTTAGATAGATCAAAGTCTCTTTTTACCATACTTTGTCACTGTCTGAGACAATATCACAGTCTTGCTACCACCACCTGATAAACCTTGGTTCAGTTGACAGTCCAACCACTGGTCGCTATAATAGTTCAGTTTCTCTTATTACGTAATCGAACGCTCCAATATTTATAAATAAACTAAAAAATACCTCAACTAGCCACAAAAATCCAAAAATCACTTCGTCAAACAACTCAAAAACAAAAACAAAAAACAACAACTCATAAACTACGTCACCTAAAACTCCCCCTAAACAAGAAAAAAACCGTTAATAACCACACCACCGAATTAATAAGCTCATTACAGCTAAAACAATATCAACACCATACACACCTTCCCGTTAAAATCAAAAGGATCGCAAACTTGGACCAACCTCTACAAACAGAATACGGAAGAATATAGGTAATAGTAGAAACTAAAATAAGAAAGAAACAGGAATTAGAAGAAGATTTATGGAATGTCATTCCTCGCCCATTCCGTTTCATTACACTTACTCAAAACATCTCTTATTGCTACAATTCATCAGTAAGGATAAAAAAATATATCAAAAAATGCCCAATCTTGAGTCCTGGCATCATTCTTCATATGTTTGAAATTTTAAAATTTCCGATTTTTTGAAATTTCCCTGACTTTCAGCAATATCTTAAAAACGTTCCCTGCCCAACTTTTATTCCCTAGACTTTCCCTTGACTTTCCAGAAAGTGTGAACCCTGCTATAAACACGTCTCGAGAATCTCGAATCTCCTAACTCGAATCTATCTGTGGGTAAATCTTTCTCGATCTACTACAACTTGACATCTCTGTGCTTTTCTACTGATTCTCATAACTTAAAGATCTTTCATGCATTTCTTTGATTACCTTACTACTCTCACGCAAACTGTCATACTTCTCATCCACACTACTGAGGTCCTCTATAAGGGCTTTCCAATGTACACAACCACTGAATGATGGGTTCCTCTCACTACTGATTATAGGTGGGGAGGAGCCGAATTATTCAGTATTCTAAACGATCTGGAGCAACTAATTAACACGAACATACCACACATTCCGGATCTCCCAAACACAAATTCTTGAACACCACTGACCTATGTTCACCACTAGTCCTTCTCTCTTATAAAGTATAAATACACCACCTTCGCTATTATCGGTAAATCTAACCCCAACCTTATAATCTCTTAATTTTAATACTTTCTCTCCACAGCTCCATCCTGCCCTATCGGTTTTTCCGGCACTTTGCATCGGGCGATTGGGGGGGCATTGAAGTTGCTTCTACGCTAACTATAATTGAAATGACTGCTTTTACTCTGAAGACGCTTCAGCTTCTTCCGATAAAGGGGGAGCTGTAATCGTTGATGGATTGAGCAGGTTCATTCTCTTCTTCGACTAAAGCTTTCTCCTCAAAACCCATGGTTCAATCGTGCTCGTTCTCTGGCCATTCAGGCTACAGACAGTGCGTATCGGGTGTCGAAAAATTCTCGTTCTCCTATCACTCTTGTTAATTTTTCATTCAGCTAGAAATCGGTTGCCAGGGGTATACTCTCCAAACCAGCAAGGTGGACTTATTAACGAAGTGCGACTGAACCTCCTGGCTCTCCTTAACTGACAAATCTTTCTGCGCCTCTGCAAAAACATCTCTACATCTTCTGATGAATTATCCTTTCCTCCTCTTATTCCGCTCTGATGGTTCCTTTTGCTAATAAATTCCAACTGAAAGGAATCTCTTCCAGGCCTACCTCATTTTCCAAAAACCTCTAAACTACATCCCTAGGACCAATAATCTGCTACAATCCTCTTCCTCCTCCAATTCACCTCCAGGTGTCCTATGCCTTTACTGACGATTACATTTGATCGGACAATGGCTCCTAGACAATCTATGACAGTTAGGATGCGGGTGGACCGGATGGCATTCCTCCCGAGGTTTGAGGAAGTGCGCTTCCATGCTGACCGGGCCCTCGTTAACTATATCTTCTATGCCCCAATACTAGCACTTCCTACAGTGTTGGAAGCGCACGCATGATGTCCAACCAAATCCGATAAAAGGAAGCCGACTCTTGACCCTTCTAAACTATCGCCCTATAGCTCTAACTTGTATTCTATTCTAAGATCTTTGAAACCCTTTTCAACTCTCACTCTTAGACCATCTGGAATTTCATTCCCTTCTTTCCGATCGCCAGTACGGCTCTTGTTGCACGAGGTCTATTAGCGATATACTTTCCTATTTAACAGATTAATGTTTTCCGCCCTCAGGAACTACGGGAGACTTTGCGTGGTGGACGCTTGAATATTCAAAAGCATCTGAGAGTATGGTACGGGTCACTGCTCTCCAAGCTTCCCTCCTTTGGGGGTTTCCTCTTCTCTTTGCTTACTTATGTCTAGCTTTCTTTCAATCGCTCAATATCGGCTGTGGTTTGAATGGCGACTTTCTTCACTTCTTTTTCAGTCAATAGTGGTGTTCCTCAGGTTCTGTTTTATCTCCGACTTTATTCCTGGCTTTTCATTAATAATCTTCTACCTACGCCACAATCTAAAACTCTATCCACTCATACTTGGACGATGACTCGACCTTCAATTCTTACAACTCATTTCAATTACTAACCTCCCTCTATTCCATCTACGCAAATTGCACTCTTACGTTACATATAATCTTTCGATATTACTTCAGACGTGATCTCGTGGAATAGAATACTTCAGCAGTTGGGGTCGGTCTCTAAACCTGTGAATATATAGTTTTCTAAAACCCAAACTTCTACACATATTCACCCTATATTAACCGGCACATACCTTTCATATAACTCTCAAGACGAGTTCGTCTAGATACATATCCCGATTGACAAATATAAACATCACTTGGCCTTACATAAAACAAAAAATAGTCTTGAAACAACTACAACAATCAATAAACGAGATTGCCTAGGGTAAGAGCACTCAGGAACACTTTGGAAATGTCTATAGACTGCAGAAGAACTTTTTTATCGTCTCTTCAGCTTAACATCAAGCTATACAAAGGTTATACATCCCTCATTTTATGGCTAAATGCTCCAATATCTGGGGATAGTATACTGGTTTCCACAACAAAAACCAAAAGAAAACAAAAACCAAAAAACATCCGCTTTTGGATAGGAATAGAAAGTTACAAAGGCCAAAAGCACTTATAAAACATATCATGTACTATCATAGTCTCACATTGACCCTCCCTCTCCTTTATCGCGGAGCGAGATGTTGATGCTTTACTCTCCTCTTTTCACACCTATATAGTAACAGTCGCGAGCAAGATGCTCGATGGAACCTCCACTCGCGTTACCACCACCTTCAGACCCCTACATAGACACACAAGTCAGAGATTTTGACCAAGCAAACCAGCGAAAACACACAAACCTTGTGATCGACACAAATGAATTATAGCTCGTGACTAAATATTACACTCCAGGACTAAGTATACAGCTGACGAGTAGAACCCATCTATCACTGAGCCATCTCTCGCCTCACTAAATCCGTCATTTTAATATACCCGTGAGATTTCAACTACAACTTTACATCATCCCATACACCTCTCTCAAAACTCTGCGCTCTGCTCGACTCATACATCCTAACTCTCTGCGGTGACAACTGAAAAAAATAATACAAATATAAATAACCACGTACTACCATAAGGAAATTTATAATAGTAGCTGAAACACCAACAAAGGACATGAGCATCTACACGCACGCTGCCTCACTCCTCAGCCATGACTATACTCAGACTAAACGAAGCAGGAGACACATTGCTCGCGTGACCCAAAGATTCACTGACACGCCTGCGCAGCCGCCTTAGTTCAGCAAACTCGCTAGGCAACAGCACTGAATAAGACTTGACGCGATGGTGAAGGCATTTTCAGAGCCAAATAAACCTACTGTCCCAGAATGAAGAAGTCTGCGAATCTGTCTAGACCGTATGATCCACCAGGAATTCAATGAGATTATGACAAATTGCACCACTTCGAACAATCTCACTCTCATCTACATAAATGAGAAAATCCAACACAAGCGAAACCCCACATACGAGCAACAAAAAACTGAAAGAAAGAGCCAAGTCACGAGGAGAACCAAGACCATAAATATAAATATAATTCAAATCATGTGAGATAAGGAGCAATCGCAGAGCGACTCATACAGAAACACTGAAGAGCTGCCATACCGCATGAAGGAAAATCCTTTACATGTAGAGTGCATGCGAAAATGGGCCACAACCATTTCCAATATAATATATCATAGTGCTTGCAAAATAAATTATCACCCCCTCAATCCCTCATCAGTCGAGAAGCAAGCGTATTTTTAGTGTTAGAGAGATGCGGAATGTAAAACACACCCAACAAGAAAGACTCATAAGCCACGAAAAATTAACTAAGATAAGCACTATAATGTATTTTGCCTCCAACATATATATAGAAATATATATATAGAAAATTGAAATAATAGAACCAATGATATTACTTATCAATTAAAGGTGAGAATAAATATCTAAAAAAAACAATATATATATGTCATGTTTGAAGTAATAGCGTTTTTTAATTTTGTCTTTTCAGCTGATTATTTGAGGTCTCTTCTTTCATTATTTTAATTCTTTATATTGT
>JABUQX010100754.1:22500-24851 GCA_015478945.1 Trachelipus rathkii | reverse complement strand
GTTGTTTGATATAAAATATTCTGTTAACTGATTGAAAACTAATTTCTCAAATATTTTACTAATCGTGTTTGTGATAGCTATTGGTCTGTAATTTTTTGCTAGGCAAAGGTCTCCTTTTTTAAAGGTATAGGAATCACTTTTGCTGTCTTGAATATATTTGGGAAAATTCCTGTCAAAAATGATTCATTGAACAAGTGTTTTAAAGGGGTGGCTATTATGTCGGCTGAGAGTTTGAGGATGTGATTGGGGATAGAATGAACATCACATTTTTTGTTTTTTAATTCGGCGATTACCTTTTTTACCTCCGGGACGGTGATGGGAATAAAGGAAAAATGAGACTCGTAGTCTGGGAGAAAAGTTTCATATGATGTTTGACAAGGGGGTTTGTCTCTTAAGACAATTTGCTTAACCGACGTTTACGATATTCGTTATCCGTCATGCGAATCCTTATTTTGGTTGGTTGTTTACTGATTGGTTTAAATTCAGATTCTTTTTATACTTGCGAGTTTTTTTGTGTTATTGGTTGTATTAATTTTATTGAATTAAACCCAGTGGGCCCTTCGAGTCTTTGTTGCATCCTGGAATTTGTTAGTAAGTAGTGTTTCTCTTTTGCTTTCTAAGAAACTGCCTTTAATGTTTTTATCATATGTGTTTATATCTTGGATGGGATAATGTTTGTTTTTAAAAGTTTCGGTAGGTTTAGTGTTTTTGTTGATAGAATTTAGGCAAGCTGGTTGGTTAGCCATGGGTTTTGAATTCTTTTAGCACCAAGTTTTTTCGTTTTAATAGGGAATGATTCGTCGTAGCATTTATTTAATATATTTACGAACGAGTTGAATTTTTCTTCGATGCCTATGTTCTCACTGTATGTGAATGAAAAGTCAATTTCATTCATTTTGTTTATGTATTTCAGCCTTTAAATGTTCACCATCTAGTCTGTATTTTATGGTGGTGAAATTTTGAGTTTTATTAATAGCAATTTTTGCAAGACATGGAAAGTGATCGGACATATCACTTTTTATTACGAAGGTTTTAACGTTCCAGTTTAGGTTTCCCCCATATATGATCTATTAAGGACGGACATCTATTTTCGACGTTGTTTGGACGTGTAGGTAGTGTTATGTAATTGACGAAACCATTTGATAACATTAAGTTTGAGAGAGAGTTAGCCCGATTTGCAATGTTCTCGTTGGATAGATCAATGTTGAAATCACCTGCAATTATTACTTTAGAGTTAAGAAAATGTGTTTTGATAATTTCTTTGAGAGCATTTATGAACTCTGTTTTAGATGAATTTGGGGGTCGATAGACTCCCATTACAATTAGTTGATTCGATTTCATTTTAATGCGAGTTGCTAGTGCCTCTATGTGTGGGTTGACAAGTGAAATTATGACTTCATGAGATGTACAGAAGCCATTTTTTAAGTAAAGTGAAACTCCCCCACCCCGTTTGTTAGTTCGAAATGCATGTGTTTCAGTATATCCTGGGATCGGGTATAACCCGTTGTTATGTTCATTCAGAAATGTTTCGGTTAGTACTATGCAGTCAATTATGATATTTTGGTAACTTAGATAGTCCATGAAAGTAGTGTGATGTTGTTTAAGGCTTCTGATGTTGTGGTGGAGAAGAGAGAAGTGGCTCAGTTCAGGTATCTTTTGATGTTTCAATATGTCCGGATAGATATATTCAGAGGCTACTGGAATTATGTTTGAAAGTGAAACATCAGAGTTGCTTTCAATGAACATGGAATATCCGTCTTTAGAATATAAAGATGATTTAATCAATTATGAGAATTATTATTATAACGTACAAAATATTCGGCAATAATTGTAAAACTGGTAGTTTTGACTGCTCTATCAGCGCTTGTGTTAGAAGTAATAGAAATTGTGATATTTATGACTAAAATAGTTGTATTAATAATAATTGTAATAATAATAATAATAATAATAATAATAATAATAATAATATAATAGATATAATAATAAATAATAAATAATAATAATAATAATAAAATAATAATAAAATAATAATAGTAATAAATAATAAAAATAATAATAATAATAATAATAATAATAATAATAATAATAATATAATAATATAATAATAATAATAATAAATGATAATAATGATAATAATAATATAATAATAATAATAATAATATAATATAATAATAATAAATAATGAATAATAATAATAATAATTAATAATAATAAATAATAAATAATAATAATATAACAACAAAGATAACAATAATATGAAAAATGATAAATTTCAATACCAATAACAACAATATCCATAATCGATATAATAATAATAATAATAATAATAATAATAATAATAATAATAATAA
>JABUQX010100754.1:15000-17500 GCA_015478945.1 Trachelipus rathkii | reverse complement strand
ATTGTTAATATAATTATTATTTAGAATTGCTACCCATTATTAATTATTATTATTATTATTATTATTATTATTATTATTATTATTATTATATTTATTTATTATTATTTTATTATATTATTATATTATTATTATTATTATTATTATTATTATTATTATTATTATTATTATTATTATTATTATTATTATTATTATTATTATTATTATTATTATTATTATTATTATTATTATTATTATTATTATTATTATTATAAAGTTTTACTTTTTGCTTCCAACTCCCTAAATATTTTTTTCTGATATTCATTTAATTTCCTTAATATTAATCTAGAGAATAATTTACAAAGAAAGTGAGTTATATATATATTAATATATATAATAATAATATATATATATATATTATATATATATAATATATATATATATATATATATATATATATATATATATATATATATATATATATATATATATATATATAATATATATATATATATTAAAATATAACATATTGTGTGAATATATATATTTATATAATATATTAATATATAATATATATATATATATATATATATATAATATATATTACTATATATAATATATATATTATATATAATATATTATATAATATATATTATAAAATATATATATATTATAAATATATATATATTATAACTGTATATGGCCCCGCACCGCACAGTGTTAAAATAATTCATTCTATTGTAAGAATCAAAACTCTGAAGATGTCCGAGGTTTACGGACGAAACCGGTCAGGATCTAATATAAATATAAATATGCCTCTTACTTTCTTTGTAAATTATTCTCTAGATTAATATTAAGGAAATTAAATGAATATCAGAAAAAAATATTTAGGGAGTTGGAAGCAAAAAGTAAAACCTATATTAAAACAAAAGCTGATGTAGAATTTCTAAATAATATTATTATTATTATTATTATTATTATTATTATTATTATTATTATTATTATTATTATTATTATTATTATTATTATTATTATTATTATTATTATTATTATTATTATTATGTCTCTTAGGTATTTATTAATTTTATATTTCTTTTCTTATTATTATTTTATTATTTTTTATTATGGTTTTTTTATTATTCTATTATTATTATTATGTTTTATCAATTTTATTAATTTTATTAATAATATTTATTATTAATTATTATTATTATTATTATTATTATTATTATTATTATTATTATTATTATTATTATAATAATTGTTTTAAATAACTGTATAATGATCATTATTTTTATTATTGTTATTGTTATTATTATTAATATTACCCTATGGTATTCTTTTAATTTTATGTATTAAAATTCAATATATGTATCACAATGGGGCTGAAAGGAAACTACAGTGTTTCCCCTAACATTCCTTTCCAGAGATATGTACAGCGTATATTGTGATTGAATTTAGTTGTGTAGGACCTATTTGTAAATTTGTAGCCCATACATGTACCGCTTTCTGAATAAAAGTTTTAAGTAATTTGATAAATTTAGCGATGAAGCCCCATTTACCCGGCATGAAATTAACAGCACACGTAACTGTCATTTATTGACCCTGGGAAATCTACATGGTACAGTGGGAACATGCTTCTAAGTTCCTTTCTCACGCAATGTATGGTGCAGTATGGTCGATGACACCTTGATCGAATGACAGAACAGTTATCACCTATTTTTGCAGCTCACATTATATGAACAATTAGAGGATGTTTCTTTTTTCAAACGGAGACCTACTTACACACCATCAACGTGATGGGTCCTCTCTGCATTTTGCTACACTTATGAAGGAGTATCCCGACCACATTTTCTTTAATCGGTGGATTGACCTTGTTGATTATGCAGTTTCCCGACGCAATCAAGATCCTCAGACCTGACTCTATTATATATTTGTTTATGGGGTTGGATGAAAGATGAAGTCCACAAAATAAGGATGACTACACGAAAAAAAATGATAGCTCTTAAAATGGACACTTGGGTCCAACAAGGGAATGTGCAGATACTATACAAGCAACAGGCCGTGTTCTTATTAGACTAAAAAAATGCATTAAGGATAATGGTGAAATTGTTGAAAACTCATTATAATCTACCTGCTCACGAGCGTGCTACTTAGAATGTTAATTTTTAAGATGAAAAATAATATTTATTGATGTACTATTATCTCTGAAACTATTTGGAAATGTACGCATGCGTAAGTAAGTAGGGATTTTGACCTTTTACTCTAGGACACTCACACACATACACTCACACCTACACATACTGACACATACGCATATATATATATATATATTATATATATATTTATTATAATATATATTAATAATATATATATATATATATATATATATATATATAATATATATAATTATTAATTGCTTTGACTTAAATAACCAGTTTATTATCCAGAGGTTTTATTAATTATTAATTATTTAAATTATTTAAATTCATTACGATAAATAATATATAATAATATATATATA
>JABUQX010100754.1:10000-12500 GCA_015478945.1 Trachelipus rathkii | reverse complement strand
GGAGTGGATCAAGCAGAATGTGAGAGAGGAGGTGTTGAGAGAGACTCAGCTTAATTTCATCTCACATTCTTTTCTTTCAGTCGTCTCTTTTTTTTTTTTTTAATTCTTTTATTTTTTATATTTTTTATTTTTATAATTCTTTATTTTTTTCATATTTCCATTTCTTTTAAAGTAAATTATTATTATTATTATTATTATTATTATTATTATTATTATTATTATTATTATTATTATTATTATTATTATTATTATTATTATTATTATTATTATTTATTATTATAATTATTATTTTATTATTAATATATAATAATAATAAATAATAATTATAATTATAATTTAATTATAATTATAATTAAATAATTAATAAATTATAAAATTATAATTATAATTTATAATTATAATTATTATTATTATTATTAATTAATTATTATTATTATTATTATTAATTATTTATTATTATTATTATTTATTATAATTATTATTATTATTGCACAAGTTGATCAAAGAGGTTAAGAGTAGATGACATCATAGTTTTAGTTTTATTCTTTTCATTTATGACTGTATGACTCCTGGCTGAGAGGTACAATTGAGGTTAAGATGGCGTCGAAATGATACATTAACAATGGATTAAACATTAAAATATCCATGCAGTGATTAAAATTAATATAGGAACGTGATACATGAGAGCATGTCATGTCTCTGATGACATCACAGGACAAAGTAACAATGACAAGTATCAGTAAAAAATTTGTTACTGATACCATTGCTCCCTGAATCAAACCCTGTGTGACCCTTGACCCGAGTGTGAGTGGGGAAAGTCTGTCCAAAGGTCACCGTCTAAGTACTGACGTTGCCCTTGCTCTCTGGAGGAAGATAGTAATCTTTTCAGAAAGTAAAGGTGAATTTCCTTTTAGGCTCGATCATGGTCAGGTGGTACAAACGCCTGCTTTACCAACAGCGAGTCTGCCTGGTTGCGAAACCCAGCAGGGGAGGTAATTTTTCTTATCATTATATATATATATATATATAATATATATATATATATATATATATATGATATTACTATATATATATATATATATATATATATATTATATATATATTATATAGTATATATATATATATATATATATAAATGAAAACAAAATTTAGCACTGAGGAAAACGAAATAAGACAAACAAATAAAAAATAAAAAAAAAAACTTCCATGTATGGGCGACCTAAAACGTAAAATAAGACTCATAACATAATACGCTGACTGTATAATTATACGTGTTTGGTGCCAAGCCTTGATCATATTTTTCAAAAAGATTTTAAATTGAATTCTTTAAAAAAATAGGAAAAAATAATTGTTTAAAATGAATATATATTAATGGGCATTAGACATTTATTGTTGAGAAATAAAAAGAAAAAAATTTTTATAAAATATATTGCATTTTTAAATGACGGCTCTGCTTTTGGCTTCGGTAAATTCTTTAATTTATTGAATTTTTTTCCGAGGGATTGCCATAATATATATATATAATATATATATATATATATATATATATATATATATATATATATATATATATAATATATATATTTTTATTTTTTTTATAGATATATATATATATATATATATATATATATATATATATATATATATATATATATATATATATATATATATAATATATATATATATATTATATATATATATATATATATATATATATATATATATAATATATATATATATATATATATATAATATATATATATATTAGAAGGTGTAGCGGAATTTAAAATCACTATCCGCGGATTGCGGATGCGGATAGCGGATAGTTAAGTTTTTAGAGTTTTAGCCACAGGTACTTCATATATATATATATATATATATATATATATATATATATATATATATATATATATAATATATATATATATATATATATATATATATATATATATATATATACCCGTGTTACCAGAGTGCAGGACGCTTGGACCCAACTCTTTTGCACCCCACCAACCTCTTTCCCAAGCCTCCACCCATTTGGAAAAAGAGTTATGATATATTAATTGGCAATGAAATTACAGTTTCAATAACAAAAGCTTCAGAGCCCTTTCAGAGGAGAGTTTGTTTCTCTTTTCGTCGTAAATGAGATCTGCACCACTGAAAGACTCTCACTAGCTACACTTGTTAAAAGGCATGCTAAGAATTCCCTGGTGACCCATTCTGCAAGATGTGGAAAAACTTTTCCAATTATCACACTCCACAAAACAATAGAATTCCTTATCTGAGTCCAGAGGCTTTTTTCTATTTTTGATATTCTTCAAATCGAATTGATAGGTGTTTTTTGACACACCCTGAAAACAATACTCTTCAATCGCTGCTAGAAGCCAAAAAAACGTTCATGGATTCAGCAATGATATCGCTAACCAGATGGTAAATTGCCGTGTCTGTTTTGTTTGTGTCTTTTTTTAATTTTTTTATTGGCTGGTGATATTCTGCCTTT
>JABUQX010100754.1:0-2500 GCA_015478945.1 Trachelipus rathkii | reverse complement strand
AGCGCATTTACATTAAAACCATAGAAACTACATAAAACATATACACTTACATTCACCATCACCACAGAACACTTACCACTTACACTCACACACCTCTATATATTGATGCCTCACTTTAAGCCTCAACCTTTGATGCCTCAACTTGATGCTCAACTTTGAGCCTCAGCATAATGCCTCAAACTTTATTCACTCAACTTTGAAGTTCCATCTTTGAGACTCATCTTTATGATCATCTTGAACCGTCTATATTATGAATTCATCTTTATGAAAATATCTTGATGCTCATCTCTACCTTTATTAAAGAACAGAGTTTAATATTAATGCTTCCTAGTCATAAGCTATCCACCAGGGCGCCGCAATGCGCCCTCCGCGTGAAGATCCACGAACCCGCCCCGCAGGTGCGACCCGCCGCTTCCCCGTCCGCCGCGAGCGCCCCGCAGGAGCAATATTTCGCTACCCGCCGCCTCGAGCCCGCAGCGCCAATGATTACGCGTATCCGCGCCCCGTTTCGCCGCAGACGCAATATTCCTGCGGGAATGAAAATATTATATAATATGAGTCATTCCTTTTTATTTCATACTAAACATTTCAAAGAAATTCTTTTCAAATATACTTTGAGTCATTCATTTTACTTCATACCTTAAACAATTTTATAAAAAAACATTTCGTGAACATAAAACTGTAACTCATTACAGACATATTTTAACACATATATTATTAACATTATTTTTACTTTAATACTTTACTTAATACTTTTTAATTATAAATTTTAAATGTATGTAAGAAGAAAAAAGCCAAAGTGTCTGATGATATATAATCATTTTATTTACTACAATTGTACGAAATTTTACTAAAAACATTAACTTACATACCTTAAAGCAGTAAATCAGTAAATCAATAGAGTGTTACCAACACACTTAGGGGGATTAGTATGCTTTTGTTTACTGTTTTACTTCTTAACTCTGTTTTACTCTTTAACTTTCTTGCTTACTCTTAACTTTCTGCTTTCTGCTTTACTTTTGCTTTACTCTTAACTTCTGCTTACTGTTATTAACTTTCTCTTTACGTGTTTTAACTTTCTCTTATGTTTAACTCACATGTTTTACTGCTTTAATCATATATTTATTATACAATACCTAAAGCAGTAAATCAGTAAATCCAATAGAGGGTATTACCTAACACCTAGGGGATTAGTATTCTTTTGTTTTACTGTTTTACTCTTTAACTATCTGCCTTATGCTTTACTGTTTTACTGCCTTAACTATCTGCTTTACTGCTTTAAATCTCTGCTTTACTGCTTTAACTCACTGCCTTACTGCTTTAACTTTCTGCTTACTGCTTTAACTCATATATTATTAACATATGTTTTCTTTTATTTTGTTAATACTTTTATTTATTCTTTTATTTTTTTATTTTATTTTTATTATTACTTTTATATTATTTATTTGTTTAATAACTTTTTATTTTATCTTTTATTTCTTTTATTTTATTTTTATTATTTTACTTTTATTATTATTTATTGCTTTTAATACTTTATTTTTATTCTTTTTATTCTTTTTATATTTTATATTTTACTTTTATTATATATTTTATTTGTTTTAATACTTATTTATCTTTTACTTTATTTTATTTATTATTACTTTATTATATTTTATTTTATTATTTTATTATTATACTTAGGGTTATTTACTTGCCTATTGTTAATATTATTTAGAACACACACACATACCCACACACACACTTACACTTTTACCACATCACTATGACACTTATACACACATTCACATGCCACTTACTTTACCCATAGACACTACATTTTACACTTATACCACACACACAGATTACTACACAAGATTTACTTACATCACACCGATTTACGTTACACTCACACACAGATTACTTACACACACACACACACACACACACACAGATTACGACACACCACAGATTTACTTACACCACACAGATTTTACTTACACTCACACAAGATTTACTTACACACACAATACAGATTACTTCACACACAGATTACTTACACACACAGATTACTTACAGCACACACAGATTTACTTACACACCACCACCCAAACACACGCACACTCACTTACACACCCACAACACACACGCACACTCACTTACACACCCACACCGACGCACATTCACACACATATAACGATAATATTAAAACATTATGTTTTAATTAAACACCGTACATTTATATTACTCATTCAAATAATAACTAAAATTATTTCAAAGTTTCTTAAAACTCTATAATAAATCAATCAGTATCTTTGAACAAAGAATTATTATTAATTTAATACTTTTTGTTTATAAATTTTATAACTAACAAGTTTTTTAAAATAACTTTTAGTAAAATTTTATGAAATTTTATAAAAAACATATATTTTACGTACCTTAAAGCAATAATCAGAAAAATCAGTAAGTCATCCCTAAGCACCCCTTCTTTACACCAAAGCTAAAAAAAAAATGGGCATCTCTC
>JABUQX010100753.1:32500-35000 GCA_015478945.1 Trachelipus rathkii | reverse complement strand
TTGGACATATTCAAAAAGTCGAAATATTAAATAATTATTAAAAATCACATTTATATCAATAATATTTAAAAAAAAAATGAAATATCTCAAAAAGAACGACACTTACAGAAAAAACAAATTACATTTGAAACAGCGTATAAAGCTATTACAAAATGTAAAGAACAAAAAAAAAAACAAAAAAGTTTTTTTTTCCAACAATAACTTTGATCCCTTCCCAAAAATAAAAGAAAATCCTTCTTCTTCCAAAACAGCGTTAAAGCTTATGTACAAAAAATTAAAAAGAAAATAATAATAAAAAAATTTAAAAAAAAAAATATTAGCCATTATGCCGACGGGGAACACAGAGGGGACGTTTTCCATACCCCGGAGGAGGTGTCGGAACCCCCGCGACACCCAAAATACCAAGAGCGGTTCCGGAGCACCCTCCCCGGAGGGGAAATATCCTTACCCTGTCTTCCCACCCCGAAGGCGAAGACCCCGACTCCTGCCATCTTTGCGTTTACCTTGATATGGTCAGCGTTTCCATTGTCCTTATATGTATCTTAAAAACTATTAATGCTACAGTAAAACGAAATTCATTCCTGGAATGGTATAAAGCTTATTACCGAAATGTAAAAAAAAAAAAAAATCTCAAAAACTACAATAGCACCGGGAACATGAACATATTTTCCAACGTGGTAAAATATCACATAGAAAAGTAAAAAAAAAAAAAAAAAAAAATATTGTTAATAATTATAGTAATATGATAGAGAGCCTTTTAAAGACCTTTTATTGGTTACTCGTTAAAATAATAGACTTTCTATAAATTTTGCCTTTTTTTTTTTACAAAAGAATACCCCAAGGTATACCGCCACCGATGGCAGGCAGTCGGCGGTCTCTCGCCTCCGGGAACTACGCGGATAGGACTAATTTTTTTTCCCCCACCCTCTGGAGAAGGGGTCTCCGGAGAACCCCCCTCTTTGTATTGTGGGTGTTTATCGCGGGGTTTTTCCTGTCCGCCCCCTCCCCGAACGGGGTATGGGAAAACTCCCCCCCTATGATTCCCCGTCGGCCGAGCCCCCTCTACGTGCGCCGTATGAAGCAAACAAAAATTTAATAGTAAAAGTCTATTTATTTTATCGAGAAACAATAAAAGGTCTCTAAATAGCTTCTAATTCATATTACTATAAATATTAACAATATTTTTTTTTTATATTATTATTATTATTACATTTTCTTGATGTGAAAATTTAACCAGGCATTCCAAAAATTGTATTCCTTTCGCTCTACTATTGTAGTTTTTGGATATATTTTTTTATTTCTTTATATTTTTTATTTTTTTTTACATTCCGAGGACCAGCATTGGACCAGCATTCCAGCCAATAATACGTTTTACTTGTAGCATAAATAGTTTTTAAGATACATATGACGGTTAATGGTAAACGCTGGCCTATATATATATATATATATAGTATAATATATATATATATATATATTATGATATTATACTATAATATAATATATATAATATATATATATATATATATATATAATATAATTATATATATATATATATATATAATATAAATATATATATATTATATATAGACCTGTTATGTTTTAAGATCGTGGAGTTTGATTTTTTTTTTTTTTTTTTTTTATATATCTATATTTGATCCAAACAGTCAATTTAAGGGGTGAAAAAAATGATTCAAAAATATATAGAACCAGTTACGTTTTAAGGACTCCGTCAGTTTTAATTTTTTGTTTTTATTAAGCTAAAGAATACCCAAGGGTCCAGCGTTTAGTATAATCCGTCTATTGTATCTTAAAACTATAATGCTACAGAAAACGGAATACATTGTGGAATGCTGGTCCATTTTAGGCGGAAAATGTAAAAAAAAAAAAAAAAAAAAAAAAAAAAAAAAAAAAAATCTCAAAACCTATAGCCACAGCGAAAAGGAATACATTTTTGAAATCCTGAAATAAAAATAGAAAATAAAAAAATAAAAAATAAACTAAATTATTGTTAATAATTATAGTAATAATTACAGAGCCTATTAGAGACCTTTTATTGGTTAATTTTATTGGTTTCTCGTGAAAATAAATAGACTTTCTATAAATTTGCTTTTTTTTTTTTTCACTAAAGGAATACCAAGGGTAAACCGCAAAGATGGCAGAGTCCGGTCTCGCGCCTCCGGGGAACTACGGGTAGGACTAATTCCCCCCCCTCCGGAGGTCTCCGGAACCCCCGCTCTTTGGTATTTGGGTGTCGCTGGGTTCCTTCGCCCCTCCCCTACGGGTATGGAAAACGTCCCCCCTTGTGCTTCCCCGTCGGCTCAGCCCCTAGTGTGCCATAAAAGCTTTCCTATGGTGAAATTTTACCAGATTCCAAGAAAATGTTATTCCTTTTCGCTGAGCTATTGTAGTTTTCCTGAGATATATATTATATATATTTTTTTTTTTTTTTTTTTTTTTAGTTTTTTTACATTTTCCGCACTAAATTTGGACCAGCATTCCA
>JABUQX010100753.1:22500-25000 GCA_015478945.1 Trachelipus rathkii | reverse complement strand
TTTATAATATATAGAACCATAGTATATATATAATTATAATATATATATATATATATATATATATATATAATATATATATATATTATATATATATTATATATTATAATATATATATATATATGCCACGTTTGTAGTATATCCGTCATATGTATCTTGAAAACTATTAATGCTACAGTAAAACGGAATACATTGCTGAATTGCTGGTCCAATTTTAGTGCGAAAAATTAAAAAAAAAAAAAAAAAAAAAAAAAAAATAAATATATATATATCTCAAAAACTACAATAGCTACAGCGAAAAGAATACATTTTTGAATCCTGTAAAATTTCACATAGGAAAATGCTTTATATGCACACTAGGGGCCTCGAGCCGACGGGAAACACAGGGGGACGTTTCCATACCCCGTAGGGAGGGGCGGAGGAACCCCGCGACACCCAAATACCAAAGAGCGGCGGTTCCGGATACCCTCCCCGGAAATGCTGGGGAAATTAGTCCTACCCGTAGTCCCCGGAAGCGAGAGAACCCCGACTCCTGCCATCGGGTGCTATACCCTTGCGTTATTCTTAGTGAAAAAAAAAAAGCCAAAATTTAATAGAAAGTCTATTTATCTTATAACGAGAAACTATTTATTTTAACGAGAAATCAATAAAAGGTCTCTATAGGCCCTTTAATCATATTACTATAATTATTACAATAATTTATTTTATTTTTTATTTTTTTATATTTTCTATTTTAAATTTTACCAGGATTCCAAAAATGTATCCTTTTTCGCTGTAGCTATTGCACTAGAAGAGAATTTTTTTTTTTTTTTTTTTTTTTTTTTTTTTTTTAACATCCGCACTAAAATTGGACCAGCATTCAAGCAATGTATTCTTTACTGTAGCATTAATAGTTTTAAGATACATATGACGGATATACAAACGCTACCCCCTTGGGTATTCCTTAGTTAAAAAAAAAAAAAAAATTAAAACTAAAGGAGTAGTAAAACGTAAATGGTCCTATATTTTTGAATCATGTTTTTCACCCCTTAAATTGACTGTTAGGATCAAATACTAGAAAATATATAAAAAAAAAAAAAAAAAAAAATCAAAACTCACGAGTCTTAAAACATAACAGGTCCATATAATATAAATTATATATATATAATATTATATATATATATATATATATATATTATAAAATATATATATATAATATATATATATATATATATATATATATATATATATAAATATATATAAATATATATATATATATATATATATATAGGCCAGCGTTTCCATTAACCGTCATATGTATCTTAAAAACTATTAATGCTACAGTAAAACGTAATACATTGCTGGAATGCTGGTCCAATGCTGGTCCTGGAAATGTAAAAAAAAAATAAAAAAAAAAAAAAAATAAAAAAAAATATATCTCAAAAACTACAATAGCTACAACGAAAAGGAATACATTTTCGAAATCAGCGTAAAATCACATAAGAAAAATGTAAATAATAATAATATAAAAAAAAAAATTTGTAATAATTATAGTAATATGATTAGAAGCCTATTTAGAGACCTTTATTGGTTTCCTCGATAAAAATAAATAGACTTTCTATTAAATTTTGCTTCATACGGCACACTAGGGGGCAGCACGGGAAATAGGGGACGTTTCATACCCCGTAGGGAGGCGGAGGAACCCCCGCGACACCCAAATACCAAAGAGCGGCGCGGGTTCCGGAGACCCTCCCCAGGGGGGGAATTAGTCCTACCCTGTAGTTCCCCGGAAGGCCGAGAGACCCCGACTCCTGCCATCGGTGCGGTATACCCTTGGGGTATTCTTTAGTAAAAAAAAAAAAGCAAAATTTAATAGAAAGTCTATTTATTTTAACGAGTAACCAATAAAAGTCTCTAAATAGCTCTCTAATCATATTACTATAATTATTACAATAATTTTTTTTTTTTTTTTTTTTTTTACATTTTCCTATGTGAAATTTTACCAGATTCCAAAAATGTATTCTTTTCGCTGTAGCTTATTGTAGTTTTGAGATTTTTTTTTTTTTTTTAATTTCCAGACCAGCATTGGACCAGCATATCCAGTCAAGTATTCCGTTTTACTGTAGCATTAATAGTTTTTAAGATACATATAACGGACAATGGAAACGCTGACCACCCAAGGGTAAACCGCAAAGATGGCAGGAGGGGGCTCTCGGCCTTCCGGGGGAACGACAGGTAAGACTATTCCCCCCTCGGGGAGGTCTCCGAAACCCCCCTCTTGTATGTTGGTCTTGCGCGGGTCCTCCGCCCCTCCCCTACGGGTATGGAAAACTCCCCCCCTCTGTCCCCGCGGCTCGAGGCCCCTAATTTTTTTTTTTTAATTTTTTTTATTATTATTTTCTTTTTACATTTTTGTAATAAGCTTTACACGCTGATTCCAAATAGGTAATTGGTTTTTCTGTAAGTGTCGTACTTTTCGAGATATTTCATTTTTGAAAAAAAAAAACTTTTTTGTTTTTTTTTT
>JABUQX010100753.1:12500-15000 GCA_015478945.1 Trachelipus rathkii | reverse complement strand
CAGAGATAGAGGGGTCAAGTGAATTTGAAGTTACTGAACAGTTTATAAGCTCTTTGACCTTTGACTCGATCCTATTCAAAGGCCTGGTGAAACTCGATCTCCCAAGATATGAAAGCAGTACTCTATACAATGACGGATGAGACCGTTGTATAGTTGGAGTAACTGAGAGGATAAAAAAAAAAGTCTCGCGGTATAAACAGAACTCCCAGGTTCTTTGAGGCCGCCCTGGCAACCACTGTGTTCTAGGGTTTCCAAAACGTTCTTATGTTAAGGCCAAGGATGATTATATTGTCAACAGGAGAGACGGGAGAATCATCGAAAAGGATAGAAAAGTTAGAAGGTGTTTTAAAGATGGAGATTTGTAGAAGTTGAGTTTTTAAAGTTTTGAATTTCACAAGATAAAGACGACCCCACTGGGAATTCTATCCAGATCAGAGAAAATGGAATCGGAAAGATTAAGGAGAGGAGCAACTCTAGAAGTAAAAGAGGAAGCAGATTTAAAATGAGTTGAAGAATTGAGGGTCGAGTCATCGGCATATAATAGGATAGAGATGAGCAGCTGAGAAGATCATTAGTGAAAAGTAAGAATAGTGTAGGCGATAAGATAGAACCTTGTGGGTCACCATTATTGATAGGGAAGGAAGAAGTCACCCCATCTATAACAGCTGATATGGAGCTATTTGAAATAAAGATATATTTAAGTAAGTAAAGAGAAGGAGGAAATCCAAAGAAGGGGAGCTTAGAAACCGGTGATGCACGCCGTACTCGGTCAGATGCCTTAGATATGTAAAGCACCACCACACAAGTCTCGCCATAGTTCCTAAGGGAAAAAAACATAAATCAGCGAGATAGGAAAGTATACCACCAGTAGAGTTCGAGAGCCGAAAGAAATACTGATGATCGGAAAAAGGAATGGGATTCCAGATGATCAAAGAGGTGAAAGCTGAGAAGGGGTTCAAAGATCTTAGATAGAATACAGGTGGATGCTACAGGGCGATAGTTAGAAGGGTCAGAGCGATTACCTTTCTTCGGAATAGGCTGAACATATGCGCGCTTCCAACACCGAGTGAAAGTGCTAGTCAGTGGCGGCTCTAGACTTTGCGGGGCCCGGGGCGGCAATGGCTTTGCGGGGCCCTGGGCGGTGTTTTAATAGAAAACATACACAAGTATATAAAGCATTAAAATCTGCACAATAACAAACTTGGTTCAAACCCTGGACATTGTAATGGGAATATATATATATATATATATATATATATATATATATATATATATACCTTAAAAAATAACTCTGTGATTTTTTTTATATATATATATATATATATATTTATATATATATATATATATATATATATATATATATATATATATATATATATATATATATATGCCTACCTTAAAAAATAACTCTGCGACTTTTCTTGCAGCTAAAGTCCTTAATTAGGTCATCAAAATCTAAAGTCGTCGCCAAGTCTTTTTCTATTGAGAGAAGAGCCAGTGCAGATAGCCGGTCTTGAGTCATGGTGTTTCTCAAGTAAGTTTTGATGAGCTTCAATTTCGAGAAGCTTCTCTCTGCAGAGGCTACAGTAACTGGAATAGTAGCTATTATTCTTAAAGTAACATAAATGTTTGGATAGACATCACACAACCCGTTTTTGGCCATGTATTTAAGAACTGATAGTATATCGTCTTTTTCCCCGTCATAAGCTCGTGAAAACATTCTGAGCTCTTCACAGAGCTCTATAGCTTCAATATCATGGTGTTCCCCTTTGCTTAAAGAAACTTCCAAATCTTTACATTTTTTCATCAAAAGTTCATCATTCATCTGCAGGAGGTCATTAATGTGATATATAAATCCAAACGTGTTTTCATGTGATTTTAGAGCTTCAAATCTTGGATGACAACTCATTCGCACTGCATCGACTATGACCAAAAAATAATTTATTTTGAAATATTCTTCAGGTGAGAGTTCGGGAACATCGTCTTTTAGTTCATAGGAGAACAAAAAAAATTTTCGTCTTCTCCTAATGTGCTTGAAATTCCTGTCAATTCCCACTTCTTCAGCTATCTCTCTGGCTGTTACCAGTGCCGAGGCGAATCCACTCTGGCGGTACTCATCTAACCAATTAATAAATGCTTGGAGATGCTTAACTGCTACATCCAAATGCATATATTTACTTTGCCATACCTTACTTATGGTATGTATTTTGATAAGTATATCATACCATACAACCAAAGACACTACAAATTCGTATGTCGTTATCTCGTTTTCTAATGACTGACATTCACTAATCAACCCACAGTCTGTGGTATGTTCACACAGGTTGGATAAAGCATCACAAACACTATTTAGCTGGTACCTCACAGCTTTTACAGAGAGAGTGAAAGAGGTTTAATCGCGTAGACTCCACAATCTCGCAAAACGTGAGTCATATTTGACACCGCGAAAAAACTCGCGAAGCTTACACCCGATAGTTACAGTACAGAATCTAAAAATATG
>JABUQX010100753.1:7500-10000 GCA_015478945.1 Trachelipus rathkii | reverse complement strand
TATATATATATAATATATATATATATATTAGGAAAACTTTTCCTTTAAAAGGATGTTAACCGATACATATTCGAACGAGCGATGTAATCGATTTTTTTTCGATTATTTCAAGGCAATAGAGCGTTGAGTTTGACCAAAAAAGTTTTTTTTTTTTTTTTTAAACTAAAGGAATACCCAAGATTAAATCGCCAAGATGGAAAGAGTCAGGGGTCCCTCGGCCTCAGCGGGGGACGACGGGGGGGACTTCGTCCCCCCAGCTCTGTTCCCACCGTCGGCTTCGAGCCCCTTAAAAAAAAAAAACAAAAATTAAAACAAAATTAAATATAAAAATTTAACATAATATTAATAAAGCAACATGTGGCAACTTTTTCTCTTCTTCTATTGGAGGTTTAAGTTAACACGTCACAGTGCATGGTTAGACGATTAGTGTTCAGCGATATTTCGATATCTGTATTTTTATGTAACATCCTTTTAAAGGGAAAGTGCCTATATATATATATATATATATATATAATATTTATAAATATATATATATATATTTATATTATATTCGCATATATATATATATATATATATATGGACCTTGGACCTTTTACATGACTGAAAGAAAATTTTCATCGGAAAGGTTTACATCCTTGATATTATACTGCTTTAAAAAAATAAAATTTAATTTATTTTGGATAAAATACAGCCCCCCTCTTTTGTGCTGCAATGGCCTTTTATGGTAATATGGAAGTACATGTAAATATATATATATATATATATATATATATAATATATATATATATATATATATATATATATATATATATAATATATATATATATATATATTATATATATATATATATATATATATATATATATATATATATAGATGGTCAGAATTTTTTAATGCTCACAGTATGTAACTAGAGAACGGCAGGTCCTACAGTAAAACAAATTATATATTTGGAATCAGCCGAAAATTCTAAGGATGGGATTTACCTTTTTTTTTTTTTTTTTTTTTTTTTTTTTTTTTTTTTTTTTTTTTTTTTTTTTTTTTTTCTTTTTTTTCTTTTTTTTTTTTTTTTTTTTTTTTGGAAGCTAAGCATTATGTTTTTCTTTTCTTTTTTAACTAAAAGGAATACCCTAGGTAAACCGCAAAGATGGCAGGAGTCGGGGTCTCTTCGGCTCCCGGTGCGACGGAAGGGGGACTATCCCCCCCTCCGGGGGGGCGGGGGGGGTGAGCTGTCTCCGGAACCCCGCTCTTATGGTCTTTGGGTGTGCGGGTTTTCTTCTGTTCAATCCTTCGGGTGGAAATCGTCCCCCCCTCTTTCCCCCGTCGGCTCGAGCCCCCTAAATGGGGGGAAATAATTTTTTTTTTTAAATTTTCGACGAATAAAAAAAAAAAAAAAAAAAAAAAAATTCCGCTCTTTAGTAATATATATATATATATATATATTATAAAAGGAGCTTCGTTCGTATATATATATTATATATTATATATATATATATATATATATATATATATATGATATATATATATTATTATATATATATATAATATATGATATATATATATAATAACTGAAAAAAAAGCATTTTAAGAAATAATAATGACCGTGGAAAGCTCCTTTTCTTTCTTTTTCTTATTTTTTTAATTCGTAATAAATACCAAGAGCACCAACATTACTTAAGAAAATAAATTTTCAGTCATCTGAAGAGGGAGCACCTATAATATATATTATATATAATATATATATATATTATATATAATTATATATAAATTATTATATTATATATATATATATATAAATATATAATATATATATATATATTATATATATATATATATATATTATATATATATATATATTATATTATAATATATATATATATAAATTATATATATAATATATATATAATATATATTATATATATATATATATATATATATATAATATAATATATATATATATATATTATATATATATATATATATTATTATATAATATATATATATTTATATATATATCATATATATATATTATATATATTTGGTTTAGAGCGACAACTATCATCAATCCATATCTCAAAAAACTAACAATAGCTACAGGGAAAAGGATTACATTGCTGGAATGCTGGTTCCAATTTTAGGGCGAAAAAATGTTAAAAAAAAAAAAAAAAAAAAAAAAAAATCTACAAAACTACAATAGCTACAGCGAAAAAGAATACATTTTTGGAATCCTGGTAAATTTTAGATAGGAAAATGCTAAAACAAATTAAAAAATTTAAAAAAAATATTATTGCTAATAATTATTTAGTAATATGATTAGAGAGCCTATTTTAGAGACCTTTTATTGGTTACTTGTTAAAATAAATAGACTTTTCTAATATTAAATTTGCTTTTTTTTCTTTACTAAAGAATACCCCAAGGGTTATACCCGCACCGATTGGCAGGAGTCCGGGTCTCTCGGCCTTCCGGGGAACTACGGGGTAGGACTTAATTCCCCCCTTCC
>JABUQX010100753.1:0-2500 GCA_015478945.1 Trachelipus rathkii | reverse complement strand
CTGCTGAATTTAATCTCCCTCACTTTAAAGCCTGCGTCTGTGCTCATCTGCGTAATTTGCGCTAGCGGATGAAATTTTGGCGTGCAACACCCCCTCCCTGAATAGGGCTCTGCCCGTGAGTGGTGGTGACAACTGTAAAAATAAAAAAATCATCACCCACCTTCTCTCCCAAGATTGGGGGTAAGGTGCGTAGCATGCACTGGAAACAGAAGAGTAGTGGAAGAACATGACGCAAGTCGAAAAGAAAGTTCAGACTTACCGCTCCCTTTATACCTTTAAGGGAGAACTTGTCGCAGTCAGAAAATTCACCCTAGGGCTTCACGGTACTGCGACGAACCTTCACTGTGGCATCTCGTCAATGTAGAGTTAATCCCTTGGACCAGGTGGTCTCCAACCAGACTCCCCTCACCAAAACCCGCCATTCACATCTATTATGCACCTTCTTCTTGCCTCTGCCAAACTCACATTCATCTCCTTCAGGCATTCCTTCACTGACTCGATCCACCTTTTCTTCGGTCTCCCAGCAGGTCGATTCCCAGCACACTCACCACCATACAATTGCTTAACCAACCAACAATTATCCATCCTTTCCACATGACTA
The DNA here is from genome assembly GCA_015478945.1 of Trachelipus rathkii. Taxonomy (NCBI): domain Eukaryota; kingdom Metazoa; phylum Arthropoda; class Malacostraca; order Isopoda; family Trachelipodidae; genus Trachelipus; species Trachelipus rathkii. The sequence continues at coordinate 1,899 of JABUQX010100753.1, read as the reverse complement.
ACCCATCTCAATGTACTTTCATTTATTCTCTTATTCACTCATTCTTCACACAACACAACTCCCTAAAGCGTTAATTCCTAGTTTATCAAATTCATCTCACACTAAAACGCCCCTAAGATTATCCATCTGAACACGTCGTACTTTAGATCTGTACCTCTTATTCCAGACCATAGTTTCACTACTGTACATTAACACAACATACCCTCATGTAAAACCCTAGCGCACTCAAGGCTTAGTCCCTTTACATCCACCAAGGATTTAATAGCACCAGCACTTCCCTACCATTCCCAACTTTCCGTACTACACTCTTGCATTCATTCCGTTTCCCTTTTCATCCAAACATATATCCTAAATATTCTAATAAACTAATCCTTTTATAATCCTACAGTCCCCTTATCCTCATTACCCTTATATAAGGGTAACTATAGGAATTATATCCTCCAACCCCTCGGAACTATACTCTCCATAAACGTTTTTGTTTTACAAACTCCAAATCCAATCGATTACCATCTCGGCCTCCGTCTGAATTCATTTTACACCAGTAATTTCATCAATACCTGCAGATTACCATTCTTCAATTTTCTCACTCTACCCATAATCTCCTCCTTACTAATGGAATGGCCTCCTCCCCAAAAATACTATTCCTTTTGCACCATTTCAAACCCACACACCATTCACAATCACCTCTTCATTACTGCCAATGTATGCAGATTTTCGAAGTTTTCCTTCCACACTTCCCCTCACATCCAATTTCATATCAGCTACGAAAGGCAACCATCCCTATTCATTTTTTCTATGCAGATTCCCCATACTCTCATTCACACCTGCCACACACACACAGACATATATATATATAGTATATATATATATATATATATATACTATATATATATATATATTATATATATATATATATATATATATACATATATATATATAATATTATATAAAATATACTGTCATAAATGAAGATAAAGTGTGATATAAATAGTATATGATATTATATATACGTATATTAATATATATATATATATATACTATTCAGTTATATATATATAATTACTATTATATATATATCACGCTCTATCCACGATGAGTACCTACTATATATAATATTATATGATAATATAGTAATATATATATATATATATATAACCTGATACCATATATATATAAGCTATATATATATACTATATATATACTATATTATATAATATATATATATATAAAATATATATATATATATTATAGTATATATAATATAATAAAATATATATATATATACTATATATAATATATATATATATATATATATATATATATATGATATATATATATATATTATATTATATATATAAATATATATATATATTATATATATATTATATATATAAATATATATATATATATATATACTTATATATATATATATATAATATATATATATATATATATATAAATATATATATATATATATATATATATATATATATATATTATTATATATATATATATATAAATATATATATTATATATATATAGGCTCGCCATATAAACTTGAAAAGTTATTAAGCGCCGTTTTCCCGAAAGCCAGTGCAGGCCCGTGGTGCAAAAATCGACTCGGAAAACGCTTCGAATTGAAAAAAATTAACATTTAACCAATCAGAGACAGGAAATTTGAGTAACCTGGAAAAACGGGTCGAGCGCGCCCGTCGGTCAGCTGAAGAAATTGTTAAACAATAATCTGTATACTTATATGTATTCTATTTATGAAATTGCATACGATATATTAGTATCCTTTAAAATAAAGTTAACTAAAATATTAAAAAAACTTTGGCAAGCCATTTCCGAACACATGTTTTGTAAAGAAATTTGTTTGTTAACAAAAATTTTCCTCCT
>JABUQX010100752.1:105000-111830 GCA_015478945.1 Trachelipus rathkii | reverse complement strand
TATGCGTTCTTCGTTGGTGTTTAACCGTTTCGCATTATCATTGAAACGCTTTCGCGTTTTCGTGCGCCACTTCATTGCGTTATCGTTGCCATTGTTGTTGTTTCTTCTTCTTCTTTCTTTTTTTTTTCTCTTCTTCTAACTTTTCTTCACCCTCCTCCTCTTTCTTCTTCTCCTCACTTTATACCTCTTGTTCTCCTTTATATTATTTCTTTCCTTTATATTTATTTTTCGTTTATTTAAGCTGCAACCACAATCTGATTTCCTTATTTCTATAGCCCCAGGTTATTCAATGGGTTGTCGTCATTTCTGCGTCATAAATTTCCGCTTTTCATTTGCCTCCCAAATAATTTGGCAAAGGTTCACTATAAAATTACCTCATTTTCACGAAGGTAACGATAACCATATATATATACTGTACTCTTATATATATATATATATATATCTTTTCTATATATATATATATATGCTGCTTATATATCTTCATACATATATATATATATATATATATATATACTATATCACCACATACTGCTCTTGCACCTGCCCTCTATATATATATGCTATTCAATAGGATCTTTCACCGAAAGGGTACAGTAAAGGGTATATTTATTAAAAATTTTGTATTTTTCCCACTTTAGAAGGTCTTTTTTAACCAATAAGCATAAAGATAAAGTTGGCAGTCGCTTCAAACAGTAAATTCCCTTAAACTATTTAAAAATATTAAAGTTTAAATCTATGTATACTAACGTAACTCAACATAACCTTACTTATTAATACATAACCTCATAATATATAAATTTTATTTTTATTTTTATATTTTATTTCACTTTGCATTGTTTTAAAAAAAAACATGCTTAACATCTGCATGAGCGTTTGTAGATTTTGTTCGATAATGTACATAGGTAAAAATTAAAATAACCAAATTTTTATCTCTTTTCCCACAAACAATTTACAGGAGAAAGATCCTCAACGGAATGTCCATATATATATATATATATTATATATATATACTTCATATATATATATATATATATATATATATATATATATATATATATATATATATATATATATATATATATATATATATATATATATATAATATACTGCATATATATACTGCTGCTGCTGAACATTCTTGCTGCTTATATATATATATATATGGAAAAAACGGAAAGAATCTTGTGGACTTAAATATTTCTATGTTTGAAGTACCTTAAATTTTGAAATAATTTCTTTGGCGAGATGTTGAAAATACCTTGTTTGGCATGTGTTATCAAATTGCGTATCTATGCAAGTTATTTTATATACAAGATGAATTGCTCTTGTTGAGGCCAGGTAAATAAAACATAGATGGGAGAATCAGAAGTGTGTAAATGAAAATACTAAATAGGATTTTATAAAATACCTTTAATGTTATAGAATATTGCTTCGGTTCCAGGGAAAAATACCTCTTTTTGTTATTGGTTAGTCAGTGAGGTCTCACTCCCTGGTGTGGAAGGATTGTAAACATTGAAGGTAAAATGATAGAAATCGTGATAATGAAATGTATTCATTTATTCTATGATTAAACATCAGAAAATAAAAAATATATAATTTTCTTCACGATGAGTACTTGTAAATAATATAGAACTTTCTTATAAAAGAGAGAGTAGTAGCTTTCTGCAAGCTATGTTGGATCAAAATTAAAATTAGGACTCTAGTCTTGTTAACTTTGTTGGCCTTTTAATTCTAAATGAATATGTTGTTGGGCGCTTTACGTTAGTTACGAACCAAAGCAGGAAAGTTTTTAAAGCCCAAACTTCAGTTGTATTGTTGTTCCATTTCTCACATGTTTACAAGAAAATTCTTATTTTATATAAATTTTTATTAAAATTTCATTTATTAAGTGTTATATCAATGCATAGATGTTGAAGATAAGATTAAAATTTGAATGAATAAATATAATATGAAAGACACAAAAAATAATTTTTTTATATTTTTGATTGATTTTTACATATTTCATTTTCTTATATTTCGAGTCCACTAGATTAGATGAGATTAATATTAAAGCCGTTTTCGTTTTTGCATTTGTGCTAAAAAAAATGCTTAAGTTTGCGTTTGTTTTTGTCAAACTTAGCGCAAAATCGTAAAAAAAATGCTCATCAAACGTGAATTTCTTAATTCTGTAAGATTTACCAGTATTTTTATGAAGGGCACCATTCTCTATTTTTGGGGCCGGGAGAGGCACTAGTTTGATAGCTTTCACGTTTTACTCAGGGCCAGTAAAATCAAACTTTTAGCTTTCTTCCCTTTAGTCTAAAAGACTTAAAACTAAACTCAGGAGAAATTCAGTTCAAATCTGAGAGATGTTTTGCATTTATAAGAGCACATGAGGACTCAGACTCTCTTGTAGTGACATGTTTCTCTTTGTGCTTTCCCATGTACTAGTCATTGATTGAATTAGGTTGATCAGACATAACACAAAGGAACTCTTTCTAATGAAAAAGAAAAAGAAAGGAGAAAATCAATTTTTGTATTAACAAAAAAGCATCCAAGGAATCAACGTTTGTGTTTTCAAGCAACGGGGGGGTATATTAGGGAGTCAGAGATTTATAATCGTGTGACGTCATTGTTCGAAGACATCCTGACGTAACTATTTTCCATAAACTCATATTTTGTCATTGGATGAGTTGCAACTAAAGCCGTTTTTGTTTTTGCATTTGTGCTAAAAAAAATCTTAAGATTTGTGTTCGTTTTTGTCAGAAGCTTAGCTCAAAATCATAAAGAAATGCTCACCAAACGTAAAGAATTTCCCTAATTCTGTGTAATCTAGAAAAAAAAATTTTGTATAAAATAGTAATCTTACAGAATTAAGCAAATTCCTTACGTTTGATGAGCACTTTTTTACGATTTTGATCTAAATTTGACAAAAACGAACTTATAAGCTTTAAGCATTTTTTTAGCTTAGCACAATTCAAAAACGAAGACAACTAATTAAATGGATTTATATTAGTAGATTGAAATTCTCCTCAATTTTACCCAATTTCGCAACAGAGATTATATTATTCATTCAATTTACCTTCAGAGATTCTGCTGAAGTCAGCATCTTTCATTGCTTGGATTTGGCGTGGGTTTTAATAGGAAAAGAACATGCGTTTGTTTGCATGTAGATTGTTTTACACATTATTATTATTATTATTATTATTATTATTATTATTATTATTATTATTATTATTATTATTATTATTATTATTATTATTATTATTATTATTATTATTATTATTATTATTATTATTATTATTATTATTATTATTATTATTATTATTATTATTTATTTATTATTATTATTATTATTATTATTATTATTATTATTATTATTATTATTATTATTTATTATTATTATTATTATTATTATTATTGTGTGTGTGTGTGTGTGTGTGTATTATTATTATTATTATTATTATTATTATTATTATTATTATTATTATTATTTGAGAGTAGTGGTGGCATTTCTAATGACTTTCTTATTTTCACCAAATATTTATTATTATATTTAAATATAATAATAACTTTTATTAGATGGATATTATTTTTTTTTTTTTTTTTTTATTCAGTTAGTTAATAAATTGCTTTATGTTTTATAATAATAATAATAATATATATATCGCAATAATAATAATAATAATAATAATATAATAATAATATCAATGTATAACTCTATTCAATACAATAATAATATATAACTGAAAATAACTTGCGGAAAGATCTATTGATTTTCAACTGATGATTTTCACTTGATTTTGCGTTTTTTTGCTTTTATATATATTTATTAATTTTTTTTTATATTTAAGTTATTTAATTTTCAATAGAAATAAAAATTAGAATAATAACTATAGCAAGAATACTACTCTGTTTCAGGAATTTAAAAATGTCAACAAAAGATCATTTTTCCAAGAGGATTCTTTTTTTTACACCATTATTACAAATAACACTCTTTGGTGTGTTGCTGTTTCATTCGCCAGACTAAGCCACCTATTTAAGATTTTGAAGACTCAGATATAGGACCTGGGGTTAAAAATAATGTGTAATCACGAACTTAAAAAAAGTTTGTTAACAAATTATATATTTCGCGTGACGTCACGATTCTCAAGTCGAAAATCAAAAATCAAAAATTGATTTTCTCAAAAAAATTCAAAAAATTAATCCCCAACCAATAATGATAATAATGACAATAATAATAATAATAATAATGAAATTTAACTTATTTTTGCATCATTGTATAAGTTTTTTTTATGTTGTTAATAGCAAAAATCTTGTAATAATAATAATAATATGCAATATAATATGTAATAAACACCTTAATAAAAAGAATAGTGGTAAGATCAATTGTCTGCAAGCAGCCGCGTGAAATTGGTTTTGCTTTACAAAATTTTCTTAGGAGTGTTGCTTATGGTACCGTTGAATATTCAATTCTTTCAAAGCATGAAATTAACATAATCTTACATAATCATATAACATAATTGATTATAATAATTGCACATTTGTTTTGTTCATTTTTATAAAGAAAAACTTTAAAACAAATGATGCAAAAGAACTATTTAGTTATTGAGCTGGAAGCATGTGTTTGTAGACTAAGATCAATTATATTTATAAGATATGTTTATTCATTATTCTTCTTTATAATTTCTTCTTATATCTCATTATAGTTGTGAGAAATATAAATGTTGCTAATAACCAGATTATAATTGGATGGGTTAAATTTCTTATTATGTTCAACTAAACTATTCATTTGGTTACTAAATATTGTATCTTATTGTTGAAGAAACTTGTTAAAATGCAGAGAGTTTCAGTGTGAAGTTGGGTTGAAGGATTACCATTAAATTATAGTTGAGTATACAATAAATATTAAATTGTTTCAAGGTTTAGTTATTGGAGTAGAATTATTAGATCTTAATTGAGGCAAAGAAGCTCAATTCATTGCTGAACTCTTATTGTTATATTTCAGCTGAATATAAATGGAGTGGGATTCGATTGGTTGTTATGTTATAAATCATAAACTGTTTTGTTGTGAACATTAGAGCTATCAGATATTGGGTTAGATTATGATTTAGCTGAAGAACCGGAAGAGTAATACTTTGGAGCAGGGTTTGAATTGTTACTGAAGTTGATGTAGCTGAATGAGAAGCATGTAGAAGTTAATGAAATATTCACTGAGATTAACTTGGGATTAGTTATTTCACTGGATAAATAATGGACGGATCAGATATAATTATTATTATTTATTATTGTTAGTGTGTTCAGTTTAAATGCATTGACTGGTTACAGTTAAGTGCTAAAAACTGAATGGAAAACATGAACATTTGGAAATATTGTTACAAACTTCAGTATATGAACTAAGTCATGTTATTAAATTGAGAGAAACTTAACCATTGCATAGATTTGAGAATTTATATTGGTTGTTCTGATATAAGCGAACCTTCTGTTTGTTTACAATTTCAGATCAAACATTGATGGTTGATAGTTTGAGAATAGCGTCAAATATTTATATTATAGTTGATCAGCTCTTTGATGGGTTTATCGTTTGCCAAGGAAGATTAGGAATTACACTGAATTGCGTGTTCATCTTCAGCAGTTAGCTCTTATTTGCATGGCACGGTCTGATTGACGGCGCGAATGGCGGCGCTAGAAAATTTGGGAATTTCTTGCGTTTGGTGGGCTGTTTATTCACCATTTGTTCAAAAACAGGCTAAACTCGAGCATTTCTTCTTATGTTCGTAACACATTTGCAAAACCGAAAACGGCCTAATTTAGTTATTTTGCTCCCACCTCAAATGAACTTAATTTTTGTTAAACTATCAATATAAACATGGGCGTAGGCAGGATTTCTTTTAGGGAGAGAAGGTTGGTGATATATATATATATATATATATATATATATATATATATATATATATACATATATATATATATATATATATATATATATATATACTATTTAACTTAATATATATATATATATATATATATATATATATATATATATATATATATATATATATATATATATATATATATAACATATATATATACTCTTTGCTACCTGTATATATCGGCCATAAACATCCGGCATCGACATACTGAGAGTTCAGCGAGGAATACTTTGTCAAAAAGAAGCTGGCTGTATAAAAGAACACAGCTAGTTAGTTGACTTCAAGCCAATATAGAAACGAAAACACATTAAAACTATAAAAATATAAGTTTATAATACGTTGGTAATTAGTAATTACTCCCTTCAGTTTTCTACTAATAAACCCTTAAAAACGTCGTCTGGCAAACATATAAGGATCAGTTTTTATTTCGCCAAAGAGATTTAGGGTACGCCCCCTGCCTAACCTACGCCCATGAGGATATATATATGTAATATGTATATATATATATATATATGTAATATATATATCATATATATAATATATATGTATAATATATATATATTTCCATATATTATGTATATGTATGTATGCTGTATATATATATATATATATATATATATATATATATAACAATAACTAATATATATATAATATATATGTATGTATATGTATCTTTCTTTCTTTCTTTTAATAATATGTGTATATATATATAATATGTATATATGCTGTACATATATGTTATATATATATGTATGCTGTATGTATAATATATATTATCTTTGCTGCTCTAACTGTTTGCTGCTCTTAACCTTGTAACAATATAATATAATATATATATATATGTATAATATATATATAAATATATATATATGTACAATATATATAATATATATTATATATATAATATATATATATATA